>JBBYHK010003898.1:0-12278 GCA_038382065.1 Adansonia grandidieri | reverse complement strand
TTCTTGCAAATCCAAAGCATCAATATCATGTATCCTAATGTGGAGAACATGATTGTAGTGCCAATAACAAAAAGAATGGTGATTATTACGGTATCCGAGTTTGTCTCATTTCATGGATGAACTTTGATTATAAGGAAAATAGTGGAAAGAAAAGGTTTTCTTGCAAATCGAAAGCATCAATATCATGTGTCCTAATGTGGAGAACATGATTGTAGTGAAAATAACACAAAGAATGGAAATTATTATAAGTATCCATGTTTGTCTCATTTCACGGATAAACTTTAACTATAAGGAAAATGGTGGAAAGAAAAGCTTTTCTTGCATATCCAAAGCATCGATATTATGTGTCCTAATATGAAAAACATGATTGTAGCACCAATAATAGAAAGCATGGAAATTATTATGAGTATCCATGTTTGTCTCATTTCATGGATGAACTTTGACTATAAGGAAAATGGTGGAAAGAAAAGCTTTTCTTGCATATCCAATGCATCGATATCGTGTATCCCAATGAGGGGAACATGATTGTAGTGCCAATAACAAAAAGAGTGGAGATTATTATGAGTATCCAAGTTTGTCTCTTTTCATGGATGAGCTTTGATTATAAGGAAAATGGTGGAAAGAAAAGCTTTTCTTGCAAATCCAAAGTATCAATATTGTGCATCCCAATGAGGAGAAATTGATTGTAGTTCCAATAACAAAAAGAATGGATATTATTATGAGTATCAAAGTTTATGTCATTTTACAAATAAACTTTGATTATAAGGAAAATGGTGAAAAGAAAGCTTTTCTTGCAAATCTAATGCATCAATATCATGTGTACCAATGTGGAGAACATGATTGTAGTGCCGATAACAAAAAGAATGGAGATTATTATAAGTATCAAAGTTTGTCTCATTTCATGGATGTACTTTGATTATAAGGAAAATAGTGGAAAGAGAAGCTTTTCTTGCAAATCCATAGCATCAATATTATGTCTCCCAAACTGGAGAACATGATTGTAGTGCCAATAACAAAAGGAATAGAGAATATTATGAGTGTCCAAGTTTGTCTTATTTCACAGATGAACTTTGAATATAAGGCAAATGGTGGAAACAAAAGCTTTTCTTGCAAATCCATAGCATCAATATCGTGTATCCCAATGTGGAGAACGTGATTGTAGTGCCAATAACAAAAAGAATGGAGATTATTATGAGTATCCAAGTTTGTCTCATTTCATTGATGTACTTTGATTATGAGGAAAATGATGGAAAGAAAGCTTTTCTTCCAAATCCAAAGCATTAATATCGTGTATCCCAATGTAGAGAATGGGATGGTAGTGCCAACAACAAAAAGAATTGAGATTATTATGAGTATCCAAGTTTGTTTCATTTCACGGATGAAACTTTGAGTATAAGGAAAACAGTGGAAATAAAGCTTTTCTTGCAAATCCATAGCATCAATATTGTATCTCCCAACGTGGAGAACATGATTGTATTGCCAATAACAAAAAGAATGGAGATTATTATGAGTATTCAAATTTGTCTCATTTTAAGGATAAACTTTGATTATAAGGAAAATGGTGGAAATAAAAGCTTTTCTTGCAAATCTGTAGCATCAACATCGTGTATCCCAACATGGAGAACATGATTATAGGCCTAATAACAAAAAGAATAGAGATTATTATGAGCATCCAAGTTTGTCTCATTTCATGGATAGACTTTGATTATGAGAAAAATACTAGAAAGAAAGCTTTTCTTGCATATCCAAAGCATTAATATCGTATATCCCAATATGGAGAACGTGATTGTAGTGCCAATAACAAAAAGAATGGCAATCATTACGAGCATCAAAGTTTGTCCCATTTCATGGGTAAACATCAATTACAAGGAAAATGGTGAAAACAAAAGCTTTTCTTGCAAATCCAAAGCATCACTATCGTGTATCCCAATGGGGAGAACATGATTGTACCTCCCATAAAAAAAAGAATAGAGATTGTTACGAGTATCAAAACTTGTCCCATTTCATGAGTGAACATCAATTACAAGGAAAGTGGTGGAAAGAAAAGCTTTTCTTGCAAATCCAAAGCATCAGTAGTGTGTATCCCAATAAGGAAAACATGATTGTTGTGCCAATAACAAAAAGAATTCAGAATATTATGAGTATCCAAGTTTGTTTTATTTCTTAGATGAACTTTGGTTATACGAAAAATGGTGGAAATAAAAGCTTTTCTTGCAAATCCAAAGCTTTGACATCATGTATCCCAATGTGGAGGATATGATTGTAGTGCCAATAACGAAAAGAATGGTGATTGTTACGATATCAAGTTCGTCTCATTTCACGGATAAACTTTGATTATAAGGAAAATGGTGGAAACAAAAGCTTTCCTTGCAAATCTAATGTAGCAATATCGTGTATCCCAATGTGGAAAACATGATTGTAGAGCCCATAACAATAAGAATAGATATTATTACGAGTATTAACGTCTGTCCCATTTCTTGGGTGAACATTAATTACAAGGGAAATGGTGGAAAGAAAAGCTTTTCTTACAAATCCAAAGCATCAATATCATGTATCCCAATGCGGAGAACATGATTATAGCGCCCATAACAAAAAGAATGGGGATTATTGCAAGTATCCAAGTTTGTCCCATTTCATGGGTGAACATCAATTACAAGGAAATGGTGGAAAGAAAAGCTTTTCTTGCAAATCCAAAGCATCAACATCATGTATGCCAATGTGCAAAATATGATTTTAGTGCGAATAATAAAAAGAATGAAGATTATTATGAGTATCCAAGTTTGTCTCATTTCACAAGTGAACATTAATTGCAAGGAAAATAGGTGAAAGAAAAGCTTTTCTTGCAAATCCAAAGCAACAATATCATGTATTCCACTGGGGAAAACATGATTGTAGTGTCCATAACAAAAAAATGGAGATTGTTACAAGTATCGAGGTTTGTTCCATTTCACGAGTGAACATTAATTATAAGGAAAATGGCAGAAAGAAAAGCTTTTCTTGCAAATCCAAAGTATACCATGCATCCCAATAGGGAGAACATGATTGTGTGCCCATAACAAAAAGAATGGAGATTTTTAGGGGTATCGAAGTTTGTCCCGTTTCATGGGTGAATTTTAATTACAAGAAAAATAGAGAAAGAAAAGCTTTTCTTGCAAATCCAAAGCATAAATATTATGTATCCCAATGTGCAGAACATGATTGTAGTGCCCCTAACAAAAAGAATGGAGATTATTACGAGTATCGAGGTTTCTCCCATTTCACGGGTAAACATTAACTACAAGGAAAAATGTGGAAAGAAAAGCATTTCTTGCAAATCTAAAGCATCACTACCATGCATCCCAATGGGGAAAACATGATTGTAGTGCCTATAACAAAAAGAATGGAGATTTTTAGGAGTATCGAAGTTTGCCCCATTTCATGGGTAAATATTAATTACAAGAAAAATGGAGGAAAGAAAAGCTTTTCTTGCAAATGCAAAGTATCAATATCGTGGATCCCAATGTGCAGAGCATGATTGTAGTGCCCATAACAAAAAGAATGGAGATTGTTATGAGTATTGAGGTTTATCCCGTTTCATGGGTGAACATTAATTACAAGGAAAAAGGTAGAAAGAAAAGCATTTATTGCAAATCCAAAGCATCAAAATCATGTTTCCCAATAGGGAGAGCACGATTGTTATGCCCATAAACAAAAGAGTGGAGATTATTATAAGTATCCAAGTTTACCTCATTTCACGGATGAACTTTGATTATAAGAAAAATTATGGAAAGAAAAGCTTTTCTTGCAAAATCCAAAGCATCAATATCGTGTATCCTAATGTGCAGAACATGATTATAGTGCCCATAACAAAAAGAATAGAGATTATTACGAGTATCGAGGTTTGTCCCTTTTCACGAGTGAACATTAATTACAAGGAATATGGTGGGAAGAAAAGCATTTCTTGCAAATCCAAAGCATCAATAATCATGTATCCCAATGGAGAGAACACGATTGTAGTGCCCATAACAAAAGGAATGGAGAACATTGTGAGTATCCAAGTTTGTCTCATTTCACAGATGAACTTTGATTATAAGGAAAATGGTGGAAAGAAAGCTTTTCTTGCAAATTCATAGCATCAATATCGTGTCTCCCAATATGGAGAACATGGTTATAGTGCCAATAACAAAAAGAATGGAGATTATTCTGAGTATCCTAATTTGTCTCATTTCAAGGATGAACTTTGATTATAAGGAAAATAGTGGAAAGAAAAGCTTTTCTTACAAATCCAAAGCATCAATATCATGTATCCTAATGTGGAGAACATGATTGTAGTGCTAATAACAAAAAGAATGGTGATTATTATGGTATCCAAGTTTGTCTCATTTCATGGATTAACTTTGATTATAGGGAAAATGGTGGAAACAAAAGCTTTTTTTGAAAATCCAATGCATCAATATCGTGTATCCCAATGCAAAGAACATGATTGTAAAGCCCATAACAATAAGAATAGAGATTATTGCAAGTATTGAGGTCTATCCCATTTCTTGGTGAACATTAATTACAAGGAAAATGGTGGAAAGAAAAGTTTTTCCTGCAAATCCAAAGCATCAATATCATGTATCCTAATGGGGAGAACATGATTGTAGTGCCCATCTAAAAAAATGGAGATTATTGTAAGTATCCAAGTTTGTCCCATTTCACGGGTGAACATCAATTATAAGGAAATGGTGGAAAGAAAAGCTTTTCTTGCAAATCTGAAGCATCAATATCGTGTTTGCCAATGTACAAAACATGATTGTAGTGCCAATAACAAAATGAATGGAGATTATTATGAGTATCCAAGTTTGTCTCATTTCACAGGTAAACATTAGTTGCAAGGAAAATGGGTGAAAGAAAAGCTTTTCTTGCAAATCTGAAGCATCAATATCATGCATCCCAATGGGGAGAACATGATTGTAGTGCCCATAACAAAAAGAATGGAGATTGTTACGAGTATCAAAGTTTGTTCCATTTCATGGGTGAACATTAATTACAAGGAAAATGGTAGAAAGAAAAGCTTTTCTTACAAATCCAAAGCATCAATACCATGCATCCCAATGGGGAGGACATGATTGTAGTTCCTATAACAAAAAGAACGTAGATTTTTAGGAGTATCAAAGTTTGTCCCATTTCACAGGTTAATATTAATTACAAGAAAAATGGAGGAAAGAAAAGCTTTTCTTGTAAATCCAAAGCATCAATATCATGTATCCCAATGTGCAAAACATGATTGTAGTGCCCATAACAAAAATAGTGGAGATTATTACGAGTATCGAGGTTTATCCCATTTCACGGGTAAACATTATTCCAAGGAAAAAGGTTAAAAGAAAAACATTTCTTGCAAATCCAAAGCATTAATATCATGTATCCCAATGGGGAGAATACGATTGTAATGCCCATAATAAAAAGGATGGAGACTATTATAAGTATCCAAGTTTATCCGATTTCATGGGTGAACATTAATTACAAGGAAAATGGAGGAAAGAAAAGCTTTTCTTGCAAACCAAAGCATCAATATCGTGTATCCCAATGTGCAGAACATGATTGTAGAGCCCATAACAAAAAGAATGGAGATTATTACGAGTACCGATGTTTGTCCCATTTCGCAAGTGAACATTAATTACAAGGAATATGGTGGACAGAAAAGCATTTCTTGCAAATCCAAAGCATCAATATCATGTATCCCAATAGGGAGAACACGATTGTAGTGCCCATAACAAAAAGAATGGAGATCATTATGGGTATCCAAGTTTTAGACACCTTATTTTGTCTGGGCTAATTTTTAGCAATCCAAAGCATGGATGTAAGAAGGGGCAATGATCATCGGGTGACGTTGGCCATTTCGTGATGGTCATCCGAGACTAATAAGATAAGCGATTCATCTTATGATCCTTTTCACTATACCACAAGTCAAGAATTCATACATTCTCGTTTTGATCACATCACCAAAGAAAAGTCTCGGTCAAGAAGATATTTCCAAGTCAGGAAAATATTTTAAGTCATGCGCACCTATAGATCTGCGAGGATCTACCCTAGGGTACATTGAGACAGCTTGGTGACTCCACTGGGGACTGCATAAAGAGTTAGGCCAATAATTAGCTGTGTCTTGTTAGGTTCTCGGTTCCTTTGATCTTCGGTCATTATTTAACTATGACCCTTTTTTTTGCTTTGTCAACTAATCTTTGATTTGACGTGATTGTCAGGATTGTCTTACTTTTAAATAATCATTAGTTTAATAAAAATGGTAATACAGAAGTAAACAAAAAGGTTTGATCGTTTCCCTATCACAAACCATGCACTTGCATGTGCATTAATGTCCAGCCAAACTCCATGGCGTGGTTATGACCCAATCATTAGAAGGAAGTGAGCTATCCACCTTCATGAGTAACCCTCTGCATAGGCATGGCAATAACTTCCCGGATGTAAATTACCTATGTCTCTCGTAAGTAACCTTCTGCATTTGCATAGGCAAATAAATCCAATGGATTAAACTCATTTTGCCAAACCACAAAGGGTTTAGGATCGGGGTCCCTTGACAGTCCTTACTGGATTGAGGAGCAATTCAGATACCTATTTAGGCGTCAACTTAAATCTCATATAGTGAGCCCTACAAGCTAAACCATGTCAAACCATACTGAAACACTACTTAAATACCCAGAGAATAGGGTCACTCGAGGAAACATTCCTAACCTTTACTCTTAATTACCATAATTGTGTAGGTGACAATGAGCATATAATTGTCACCCAAATTTGCATTTTTATCATTTATCAAGGCATGGCGTCTTGCTACTTGAATGACGGTTAACCTTTGTATAAACAAGTGATGGTAAGCAAAAAACCATTATTCATAATGTCTTATACTGTAAGCCGTTATGCTATCCGAGTCATGGCTTAACGTGCATCTGCACTAGTGGTGATAAACAAATATTACTACTGTCAGTTATTTTTCCATCAAAATAAGACATTGCATCACCTCATGAAGGGCAGATTGCATCTTGGTATGTTGAAATGCTGCCTGTTTCTCTTCTCACCACCTTGGTTGAGACATGTTATGAAGTTTTTTGTTCTGATGTTCTTAAATTATTTATTTCCTTACATCTGTCTACTATATGTTCTACTAACTTATTTTCCCTTTGTTTGTGTTTTAGTGTATGCATCATTTCATCATAACCATTATGACTATCATCATTTTGGGATAATTGTTCTAGTTCGGTGTTTAGTAAGGGGCATCATTTATGGAGCAACAACTTATCTCAACTATCGAGTCTTTTGAAATCATCGGAACATGGTCTGAAGGTTACCAACATCAAGATGGGGACATCCTAAAGCCTAACTACGTCTCAAAAATGCATGAAGAGGTCAAGATTGGTTTTTGTCAGAATGATTATCGGGAACTAAAGCACATTTGGGACATCAACATGAAAGAAGCCTTCACTAAAAAGTATGGGGATATAGCTCTCTTGCTTCGAGTTCAGTTGGATGATGGCTTGTTGCAAGTAGCGACACAGTTTTGGAATTCGGCCTACCGATGCTTCACCTTCAACCAACAAGATTTAGTCCCTACCATTTATGAGTACATAGCCCTGCTCAACATAGAAAGGGCCAAGTCAGATCAAATTTACTGCAAGGTGCTAACACCTCCTCTGTTCAAGAAGAGGTTAAGGCAAATTCTTAGAGTCACAGAAGCATAGGTTGACAGTCATGTTAAAGTAAAAGGGAGTAGTGAATGCATCTTTTGGGCCAGCTTGAAAGAGGTAATGGTAAATTTTCTGATCAAAAGAAAGCTCAAGATGTCTATGCTCTAGCAATCTACGGGTTCGTTATATTCCCAAAGATTTTGGGTTATGTAGAGGCAGTAGTCACAGATTTTTTTTCTTGCTTATGTTGCAACATCAACCCTGCTTCCACCATTATTGCTGAAACCATCCGTGCCCTCAGCTTTTGTAAAAGAACAAGAATAGGAAGGTTTATCAAGTGTGCCCTATTGCTCCAGATATGGCTCCTAGGTCATCTTTGTGTTAGGAAAAGGAGAGTCAGGCAAAGTGTCTTCTTTAAGATCAGTTTTTTTTTCCACGGCATTCGAAGAAGAATGTCATTAAGATAAGATAGAAAATCATTGGGTCAAGAATTACGAAATGTCAAGGAGGAAGAAATCATATAGAGAGCCCTATAGGTGTTCCCTCAGTGGATTGTGTACAGATCTGTCTACTGTATGTTCTACTAACTTATTTTCCCTTTGTTTGTGTTTTGGTGTGTGCATCATTTCATCATAACCATCATGACTATCATCATTTTGGGATAATTGTTCTGGTTCGGTGTTTAGTAAGGGGCATCATTTATGGAGCAATAACTTATCTCAACTATCGAGTCTTTTGAAAACATTGGAACATGGTCAGAATGTTACCAACATCAAGACAGGGACATCCTAAAGCCTAACTACATCTCAAAAATGCATGAAGAGGTCAAGATTGGTTTTTGTCAGAATGATTATCGGGAACTAAAGCACATTTGGGACATCAACATGAAAGAAGCCTTCACTAAAAAGTATGGGGATATAGCTCTCTTGCTTCGAGTTCAGTTGGATGATGGCTTGTTGCAAGTAGCGGCACAGTTTTGGAATCCAGCCTACCGATGCTTCACCTTCAACCAACAAGATTTAGTCCCTACCATTGATGAGTACATAGCCCTGCTCAACATAGAAAGGGCCAAGTCTAATCAAATTTACTACAAGGTGCTAACACCTCCACTGTTCAAGAAGAGGTTAAGGCAAATTCTTAAAGTCACAAAAGCATAGGTTGACAGTCATGTTAAAGTAAAAGGGAGTAGTGAATGCATCTTTTGGGCCAGCTTGAAAGTGGCAATGGTAAATTTTTTGATCAAAAGAAAGCTCAAGATGTCTATGCTCTAGCAATCTATGGGTTCGTTATATTCCCAAAGACTTTGGGTTATGTAGAGGCCGCAATCACAGATTTTTTTTCTTGCTTATGTTGCAACATCAACCCTGCTTCCACCATTATTGCTGAAACCATCCACGCCTTCAGCTTTTGTAAAAGAACAGGAACAAGAAGGTTTATCAAGTGTGCCCCATTGCTCCAGATGTGGCTCCTAGGCCATCTTTGTGTTAGGAAAGGGAGAGTCAGGCAAAGTGTCTTCTTTAAGATCAATCTTTTTTTCCACGGCATTAGAAGAAGAATGTCATGAAGATAAGATAGAAAATCATTGGGTCAAGGAATTACGCAATGTCAAGGAGGAAGAAATCATATAGAGAGCCCCATAGGTGTTCCTTCAGTGGATTGTGTACAGATATGGAGACTACACTTGTGTGCCGCTCTTAGGATTATGGGGAAACACCAGTTATGCTCCTCTTTTGGTGTTGTGTCAGTTCTAGTGCCAGTAATTCATCCCATTCTTCAAAACTTGGGACATTGGGATTTTGAATGCGGAGAGCCCAATTATAAAGCAAAAGTCCAGTTAGCTTTCCAAGCTTAGAAGAAGATCCATTGTATGGAAAGATACTAGAGAAGAAGCCCTACCACACCTAGATATGAAGAATAGAGACTCTACTGTATCAACGATCTATTGCCACCACCCAACTCTAGGATACTGCAAATCCCAATAGAGGAACCGCCTTCTGAGATCGAGCTACTTAGGAAGGAGTTCGAACAAGAAAAGGCATCCTTTGCTATAGAAATCTCTTGACTTAAGGAGGAAAAGGGCTAGCTAGAGATGGATGTCTATCTTATGAGTGGTGAAATGGATCCAGTCATTAAAGAAAGGGATTGCTTCAAAGATGACCTTGAAAGCCTAACCAAGGATTATGTGACCTTAAGAAAAGCAATAAGTCCCGATGTATTAGCAAGACATCAGTTGAATGGGAAGTGAAAGTCACCACTCTTAATCGTGAGCTGAATTAGCAAAATGAAGAAATCAAAACCAACAAAGAAAGGTTCATGAGGGCATGTGCTCTTGCTTCCACCTACCAACTAAGGAATCAAAGACTCGAAGCCCAAATGCAAGATGCGAGAACCACCAAGGTTGAAAATGAAGCCCTCATTCATAGAATCCGAGAGTTAGAACAGTCTCTTCAAGATCATGAAGGTCATATCAATGAACTAATAAAGGCTTCCGAGCAACGTCAACTAGATTGGCAAGCGACAATTGAGCAAGCACATCTGAACTACCAAGAACAACATCAACACTTCGCTTAACAAATTTAGATGGCTCAACAAGAGGTGGATGATGTGATTGAAGTAGCTCGATCCACAAGGTGAGACATTGCATCCTTAGGGATCATGAGCAATGACTTTTGGGTTTTATTGATCATGTGATTACACAATGTAATCATGTCAGATACTTTCAGATGTAATCATGTCATAAAAGAAAAACCCCTTTAGTGATTCTATGAATGATGTTATTGACAAAGCTATTCTAAGAATTAATTGTCTCCAACGCATATACACATTTAATTTCACCATTTTTTTCATTTCACTTGCATCAATTATTCATTATCTTAACTCATCATCGCATCATAAATGCTCGTCAATAAATACATTTTTTTTAAAAAGTCTAATCGGGAATTAGGCCATAAAAGTGCAAGGGATTAGAAGGTCAATCAAGAACACAGAACTTTACATCACACACTGCTAAACACACGACACCGTAAGTAAATCATGGAGAGTGATCAAGATGCTCATATTGAACAACTTGAGCTAATGGTCAAGGAATCATAAGACCAGATGCTTCGTCAGCAATATGACATGCAGAATCAAATTGCAAAACTTATGGAACTAATTACCACTTTTATGAAAGAAAAAAGGCAAGCCAGCACTGCTAAAATAAGGAATGATGCTCCCAATGCTGAAAGTCCCCCTGCCAATAATCTAGAACCTGCCTAAGGGGAAACTAGACAAGAACAATGGCCCACTCCTACACCTACCAGTCAGGCTTTGCCAGTCATCTCCTTTAATCCCATTGCAGTAGGTCAATTCATTCCTGGTATTCAAAGGTTGAACGCAAGAGTCTTATCGGCAGATCTAATAACCCTTGACCATGAGGAACTAGAGAAAACAAAAGGTCAAAAGTCCACCATGACTGCGAAAGAAGTAAACATTTAGGTACTAGAAAAAAGCCTCCAAGCTATTGAGGGAGGTGACAAGTTTGGAGCTCTTAATGCACAATCACTGTCTTTGGTGTCCAACCTTGTCATTCCCCTAAAGTTTAAAGTCCCAGGGTTTGAAAAATTTAACAAAACCACCGACCCTTCTATCTATGTTCGAATGTACCTATGAAAGATAGCCAGGTATGAGAAAGATGAAAAGCTCCTCATCCATTACTTTCAGCACAGTCTTATCAGGGCAGCAACTTGGTGGTATATTAGGCTAGACAACGTGAAAATCCAATTATGGGCCGACTTGGCTAAGGTCTTTCTGAATTAATACCAGCATGTGTCAAATTGGGTGTTGGATCGACTTTCCTTGATAAATTTTGAGAAGAAATCCACTGAAGGCTTCAGGTAATATGCCCAAAGGTGGAGAAAGGAAGAAGCTCTAGTCCAGCCTTCCCTTACAGAAAAAGAGATGATTGTCACTTTCATCCACACCTTACATGCTCCTTATTACGAAAAGCTCATAGGAAATGCCACTAAGAAATTTGTTGACCTAGTCTGTTTTAGAGAAATGATTGACGCAGCCATTAAGTGTGGTAAAATGTCAGCCAGGGAAACGTCTAGATCAAGCAAGAAGCCTATTGCTAGTAAAAGGAAAAAAAAGCCAATGCCATAAGTTATGCTAGCTCATCTTAACCAAAATGGTGTCAAATACCTGACCTCACTACCTAAGCATGCCGTATTCTTGCCCTATCACCATACCCCCTTAGCCAATTAATGCCATAGCCTACAACCCATCCTTTGCAATCCTATCCAACCCACCACAAAGCTACCCTGCACATGGTCACGAAAGTACCAATCGAGCAACCAATAATGCACTTGGCAATTGAGGTGCTAATCAACAAAGGCAACATTTTGATCCCATCCCTATGACCTACAAGGAGCTAGACCAGACCTTGCTCCAAAAACATTTAGTGGCCCCAATCTATGTCCTAGAAAAGAGGCTACCATACCCGCAATGGTATAACCCTAATGCCCACTATCAATACCAAGTTAGGGCAGCAGGGCATGACATTGATAACTGCATATCTTTCAAACAAAATGTGCAAAATCTAATTAACTCAAAAGTCTTGCAGTTTGGGATGAACCAGGGACC
>JBBYHK010003846.1:0-12283 GCA_038382065.1 Adansonia grandidieri | reverse complement strand
TATCCCAATGTGGAGAATATGATTGTTGTGCCAATAACAAAAAGAATGGAGATTATTACAATTATCCAAGCTTGTCTTATTTCATGGCGAACATTAATTACCGGGAAAATGGTGGAAAGCAAAACTTTTGTTGCAAATCCGAAGCAGCGAGATCGCGTATCCTAATGTGGGGCCATGATTGTAGTGCCAATAACAAAAGGAATAAAGATTATTACAAGTATCTAAGTTTGTCTCATTTCACAGAAGAACTTTGATAATAGGGAAAATGGTAGAAAGAAAAGCTTTTCTGGCAATTTCAAAGCATTAAGATCATGTATCACAATATGGAGAACATGATTGTGGTGCCAATAACAGAAAGAATGGAGATTATTAAAAGTATCCAAGTTTGTCTCATTTCATGGATGAACATTAATTACAAGGAAAATGGTGGAAAGAAAAGCTTTTCTTGCAAATCTAAAGCATTAATATCGTGTATCCTAATGTGGAGAACATGGTTGTAGTGTCAATAACATAAAGAATGGAGATTATTATGAGTATGCAAGTTTACCCCATTTCATGGATGAACTTTGATCATAAGGAAAATGGCGAAAAGAAAAGGTTTTCTAACAAATCCAAAGCATCAATATCGTGTGCCCTAATAAGGAGAACATGGCTATAGTGCCCATAACAAAAACAATGGAGATTATTATGAGTATCCAAGTTTGTCTCATTTCTCGAATGAACTTTGATTATAAGGAAAATAGTGGAAAGAAAAGCTTTTCTTGCAAATCTAAAGCATTAATATCGTGTATCCCTATGAGGAGAACATGACTATAATGCCCATAACAAAAATAATGGAGATTATTACTAGCATCCAAGTTTGTCTCATTTCACGGATGAACATTAATTATAAGGAAAATGGTGGAAAGAAAAGCTTTTCGTACAAATCCAGAGCATCAAGGTCGTGTATCATAATGTGGAGAATATGATTATAGTGCCAGTAACAAAAAGAATGGAGATTGTTATGAGTATCCATGTTTGTTTCATTTCACAAATGAGCTTAGATTACAAGGAAAATGGTGGAAAGAAAAGCTTATCTTGCAAAACCAAAGCATTATTATCGTGTATCCCAAAGTGGAGAACATGATTGTAATGTTAGTAACGTAAAGAATGGAGATTGTTATGAGTATCCAAGCCTGCCCAATTTTCCGAATAAACTTTGATCGTAAGGAAAAATGGTGGAAAGAAAAGCTTTTCTAGTAAATCCAAAGCATCAATATCATGTATCCTAATGAGGAGAACATGACTGTAGTGCCCATAACAAAAACAATGGAGATCATTACGAGTATCCAAGTTTGTCTCATTTCACGGATGAACTTTAATTATAAGGAAAATGGTGGAAAGAATAGCTTTTCCTTCAAATCTAAAGCACCAATATCATGTATCCCTATGAGGGGAACATGACTGTAGTGCCCATAACAAAAAGAACGGACATTATTACGAGTATCCAAGTTTGTCTTATTTCACGGACCAAGTTTGATTTAAGAAAAATGGTGGAAAGAAAAGTTTTTCTTATAAATCCAGAGCTTCTAGGTCGTGTATCATAATGTGGAGAACATGATTGCAGTGACAGTAATAAAAAGAATGGAGATTATTACGAGTATCCATGTTTGTCTCGTATCTCAGATGAACTTTTGTTATAAGGAAAATGGTGGAAAGAACAGCTTTTCTTGCAAATCTAAAGCATCAATATCGTGTACCCCTATGAAGAGAACATGACTATAGTGCCTATAACAAAAAGAATGGAGATTATTACTAGCATCCAAGTTTGTCTCATTTCACGGATAATCTTTGATTACAAGGAAAATGGTGGAAGGAAAAACTTTTCTCGCAAATCCAAAGCATCAATATCATGTATCCCAATGTGGAGAACATGATTGTTGTGCCATTAACAAAAAGAATAGAGATTATTACAATTATCCAAGCTTGTCTTATTTCACAGTGAACATTAATTACCGGGAAATGGTGGAAAGCAAAGCTTTTGTTGCAAATCCAAAGCAGCAAGATCGCGTATTCTAATGTGGGGACATGATTGTAGTGCTGATAACAAAAGGAATGGAGATTATTACAAGTATCTAAGTTTGTCTCATTTTGCAGAAGAACTTTGATAATAGGGAAAATGGTGGAAGGAAAAGCTTTTCTTGCAATTTCAAAGAATCAAGATCATGTATCACAATATGGAGAACATGATTGTAGTGCCAATAACAAAAAGAATGGAGATTATTACAAGTATCCAAGTTTGTCTCATTTGACAGATGAACATTAATTACAAGGAAAATGGTGGAAAGAAAAGCTTTTCTTGCAAATCCAAAGCATTAATATCGTGTATCCTAATGTGGAAAACATAGTTGTAGTGTCAATAACATAAAGAATGGAGACTACTATGAGTATCCAAGTTCGCCCCATTTCACGGATGAACTTTGATCATAAGGAAAATGGCGAAACGAAAAGCTTTTCTTGCAAATCCAAAGCATCAATATTGTGTGTCCCAATGATGAGAACATGGCTATAGTGCCAATAACAAAAAGAATGGAGATTATTATGTGTATCCAAATTTGTCCCATTTCTGAGATGAACTTTGATTATAAGGAAAATGGTGGAAAGAAAAACTTTTCTTGCAAATCTAAAGCATCAATATCATGTATCCCTATGAGGAGAACATGACTGTAGTGTCCATAACAAAAAGAATGGAGATTATTACTATCATCCAAGTTTGTCTCATTTCACGGATAAACATTAATTATAAGGAAAATGGTGGAAAAAAAAGCTTTTCGTACAAATCCAGAGTATCAAGATCGTGTATCATAATGTGGAGAACATGATTATAATGACAGTAATAAAAAGAATGGAGATTATTACGAGTATCCATGTTTGTCTCATTTCACAGATAAGCATTAATTACAAGGAAAATGGTGGAAAGAAAAGCTTTTCTTACAAATCCAAAGCATCAATATTGTGTATCCTAATGTGGAGAACATGGTTGTAGTGTCAATAACATAAAGAATGGAGATTATTATGAGTGTCCAAGTTTACCCCATTTCATGGATGAACTTTGATTATAAGGAAAATGGTGAAAAGAAAAGCTTTTCCAGCAAATCCAAAGCATCAATATCATGTGTCCCAATGAGGAGGACATGGCCATATCATGTTTCTCTTATTTCTCGGATTAACTTTGATTGTAAGGAAAATGGTGGAAAGAAAAGCTTTTCTTGCAAATCTAAAGCATCAATATCATGTATCCCTTTGAGGGGAACACGACTGTAGTGCCCATAACAGAAAAAATAGAGATTATTACTAGCATCCAAGTTTGTCTCTTTTCACGGATGAACATTAGTTATAATGAAAATGTTTGAAAGAAAAGCTTTTCATACAAATCCAGAGCATCAAGGTTGTGTATCACAATATGAAGAACATGATTGTAGTGCCAGTGAAAAAAAGAATGGAGATTATTATGGGTATCCATGTTTGTCTCATTTCACAAATGAGCTTAGATTATGAGGAAAATGGTGGAAAGAAAAGTTTATCTTGCAAAACCAAAGCATTATTATCGTGTATCCTAATGTGGAGAACATGATTGTAGTGTTAGTAACGTAAAGAATGGAGATTATTATGTGTATCCAAGCCCGCCCAATTTCTCGGAGGACTTTGATCGTAAGGAAAATGGTGGAAGGAAAAGCTTTTCTTGCAAATCCAAAGCATCGATATCGTGTATCCCAATACGGAGAACATGACTGTAGTGCCCATAACAAAAACAATGGAGATCATTATGAGTATCCAAGTTTGTCTTATTTCATGGATAAACATTGATTATAAGGAAAATGGTGGAAAGAATAGCTTTTCTTACAAATCTAAAGCATCAATATCGTGTACCCCAATGTGGAGAACATGATTGTAGTGCCAATAACAAAAAGAATGGAGATTATTGCAATTATCCAAGCCTGTCTCATTTGACGGTGAACATTAATTACAGGGAAAATGGTGGAAAGCAAAGCTTTTGTTGCAAATCCAAAGCTACAAGATCGTGTTTCCTAACATGGAGACATGATTGTAGTGTTAGTAACGTAAAGAATGGAGATTATTATGAGTATCCAAGCCTACCCAATTTCGTGGATGAACTTTGATCGGAAGGAAAATGGTGGAAAGAAAAGCTTTTCTTGCAAATCCAAAGCATCAATATCATGTATCTCAATGAAGAGAACATGACTATAGTGCCCATAACAAAAACAATGGAGATCATTATGAGTATCCAAGTTTGTCTCATTTCGTAGATGAACTTTGATTATAAGGAATGGTGGGAAGAACAGCTTTTCCTGCAAATCCAAAGCATCAACATCATGTATCCCTATGAGGGGAACAAACATTATTATGAGCATCCAAGTTTGCCTCATTTATTGGATTAACTTTGGTTATAGGAAAATGGTGGAAAGAAAAGCTTTTCTTACAAATCCAGAGCATCTAGGTCATGTATCATAATGTGAAGAACATGATTGTAGTGACAGTAACAAAAAGAATGGAGATAATTATGAGTATCCATGTTTGTCTCATTTCACTGATGAACTTTGATTACAAGGAAAATGGCGGAAAGAAAAGCTTTTCTTGCAAATCCAAAGCATCAATATCGTGTGTCCCAATGAGGAGAACATGGCTATAGTGCCCATCACAAAAACAATGGAGATTATTATAAGTATCCAAGGTTATCTCATTTCTCAGATGAACATTGATTATAAGGAAAATGGTGGAAAGAAAAGCTTTTCTTGCAAATCTAAAGCATTAATATCGTGTATCCCTACGAGGAGAACATGACTGTAGTGCCCATAACAAAAAGAATAGAGATTATTACTAGCATCCAAGTTTGTCTCATTGGACGGATGAACTTTGATTAAAGGAAAATGGTGGAAGAAAAAACTTTTCTTGCAAATCCTAAGCAACAATATCATGTATCCCAATGTGGAGAATATGATTATTGTGCCAATAACAAAAAGAATGGAGATTATTACAATTATCCAAGCTTGTCTTATTTCACGATGATCATTAAATACGGGGAAAATGGTGGAAAGCAAAGCTTTTGTTGCAAATCCAAAGCAGCAAATCGTGTATCCTAATGTGGGGACATGATTATAGTGCCAATAACAAAAGGAATGGAGATTATTACAAGTATCCATGTTTGTCTCATTTCACGGAAGAACTTTGATAATAGGGAAAATGGTGGAAAGAAAATCTTTTCTTGCAATTTCAAAGCATCAACATCGTGTATCACAATATGGAGAACATGGTTGTAGTGCCAATAACAAAAAGAATGGAGATTGTTACAAGTATCCATGTTTGTCTCATTTTGCGGATGAACATCAATTACAAGGAAAATAGTGGAAATAAAAGTTTTCTTGCAAACCCAAAGCATCAATATCTTATATCCTAAAGTTGAGAACATGGTCATAGTGTCAATAATATAAGGAATGGAGATTATTATGAGTATCCAAGTTTGCCCCATTTCATGGATGAACTTTGATCATAAGGAAAATGGCAAAAAGAAAAGCTTTTCTAGCAAGTCCAAAGCATCAATATCGTGTGTCCCAATGAGGAGAACATGGCTATAGCACCCATAACAAAAACAATAGAGATTATTATGAGTATCCAAGTTTGTCTTATTTCTAGGATAAACTTTGTTTATAAGGAAAATGGTGGAAAGAAAAGCTTTTCTTGCAAATCTAAAGCATCAATATCGTGTATCCCTATGAGGAGAAGATGATTGTAGTGCCCACAACAAAAAGAATGGAAATTATTACTAGCATCCAAGTTTGTCTTATTTCACGGATAAACATTAATTTTAAGGAAAATGGTGGAAAGAAAAGCTTTTTGTACAAATCCAGAGCATCAAGTTCGTGTATCACAATGTGGAGAACATGGTTGTAGTGCCAGTAACAAAAAGAATGGAGATTATTATGAGCATCTATGTTTGTCTCATTTCACAAATGAACTTAGATTACAAGGAAAATAGTGGAAAGAAAAGCTTTACATGCAAATCCAAAACATTAATATCATTTATCCTAATGTGGAGAACATGATTGTAGTGTTTGTAACATAAGGAATGGAGATTATTATGAGTATCCAAGCCTGCCTAATTTTGCGGATAAACTTTGATCGTAAGGAAAATGGTGGAAAGAAAAGCTTTTCTTGCAAATCCAAAGCATCTATATCATGTATCCAATGCGGAGAACATGACTGTAGTGCCCATAACAAAAACAATGGAGATCATTACGAGCATCAAAGTTTGTCTCATTTCACGGATAAACTTTGATTATAAGGAAAATGGTGGAAAGAATAGCTTTTCCTACAAATCAAAAGCATCAATATCATGTATCCCTATAAGGGGAACATGACTGTGGTGCCCATGACAAAAAGAATGGACATTATTACGAGCATCCAAGTTTGTCTCATTTCACAGATGAACTTTGCTTATAAGGAAAATGGTGGAAAGAAAAGCTTTTCTTACAAATCCAGAGCTTATAGATTGTGTATCATAATGTGGAGAACATGATTGTAGTGATAGTAACAAAAAAAATGGAGATAATTATGAGTATCCATGTCTGTCTTATTTCACTGATGAACTTTGATTATAAGGAAAATGGTAGAAAGAAAAGCTTTTCTTGCAAATCTAAAGCATCAATATCTTGTACCCCACTGTGGAGAACATGATTGTAGTGCCAATAACAAAAAAATGGAGATTATTACAGTTATCCAAGCTTGTCTCATTTTACAGTGAACATTAATTGCAAGGAAAATGGTGGAAAGCAAAGCTTTTGTTGCAAATCCAAAGTAGCAAGATCGCGTATCCTAACTTGGGGACATGATTGTAATGTTAGTAACGTAAAGAATAAAGATTATTATGAGTATCCAAGCAGGCCTAATTTCGTAGATGAACATTGATCATACGAAAAATGGTGGAAAGAAAAGCTTTTCTTGCAAAGCCAAAGCATCAATATTGTGTATCCCAATGAGGAGAACATGACTGTAGTGCCCATAACAAAAACAATGGAGATCATTACGAGTATACAAGTTTGTCTCATTTCATAGATGAGCTTTGATTATAAGGAAAATGTGGGGAAAGAATAGCTTTTCCTGTAAATCCAAAGCTTCAATATCGTGTATCCCTATGAGGAGAACATGACTGTAGTGCCCATAACAAAAAGAACGGACATTATTACGAGCATCCAAGTTTGTCTCATTTCATGGATGAACTTTGATTATAAGGAAAATGGTGGAAAGAAAAGCTTTCCTTACAAATCCAGAGCATCTAGATCGTGTATCATAATGTGGAGAACATGATTGTAGTGACAGTAACAAAAAGAATGGAGATTATTATGGGTATCCATGTTTATCTCATTTCAATGATGAACTTTGATAACAAGGAAAATGGTGCAAAGAAAAGCCATTGGGGAAAATGATTGTAGTGCCAAAAACAAAAAGAATAGAGATCATTACAATTATCCACGCTTGTCTCATTTCACGGTGAACATTAATTACAAGGAAAATGGTGGAAAGCAAAGATTTTGTTGCAAATCCAAAGCAGCAAGATCGCGTATCCTAATGTAGGGACATGATTTTAGTGCCGATAACAAAAGGAATGGAGATTATTAGAAGTATCAAAGTTTGTCTCATTTCACGGATGAACTTTGATTATAAGGAAAATGGTGGAAAAAAAAGCTTTTCTTACAGATCTAGAGCATCTAGGTCATGTATCATAATGTGGGGAACATGATTGTAGTGACAATACCAAAAGGAATGGAGATAATTATGAGTATCCATGTTTGTTTCATTTTGCTGATAAACTTTGATTACAAGGAAAATGGTGGAAGGAAAAGCTTTTCTTGCAAATCTTAAGCATCAATATCGTGTACCCCATTGTGGAGAACATGATTGTAGTGCCAATAACAAAAAGAATAGAGATTATTAGAATTATCCAAGCTTGTCTCATTTCACGATGAACATTAATTACAAGGAAAATGGTGGAAGGCAAAGCTTTTGTTGCAAATCCAAAGCAACAAGATCGCGTATCCTAATATGGGGACACGATTTAGTGCTAATAACAAAAGAGATGGAGATTATTACAAGTATCCAGGTTTGTCTCATTTCGTGGAAGAACTTTGATAACACGGAAAATAGTGGAAAGAAAAGCTTTTCTTGCAATTTCAAAACATCAAGATCGTGTATCACAATATGGAGAACATGATTGTAGCGCTAATAACAAAAAGAATGGAGATTATTACAAGTATCCAAGCTTGTCTTATTTCACGGATGAACATTAATTACAAAGAAAATGGTGGAAAGAAAAGCTTTTCTTGCAAATCCAAAGCATCAATATTGTGTATCATAATGTGGAGAACATGATTGTAGTGATAGTAACAAAAAAAACCGAGGTTATTATGCGTATCCATGTTTGTCTTATTTCACTGATGAACTTTGATAACAAGGAAAATGATGGGAAGAAAAGCTTTTCTTGCAAATCTAAAGCATCAATATCATGTACCCCAATGTGGAGAACATGATTATAGTGCCAATAATAAAAAGAATGGAGATTATTACAATTATCCAAGCCTGTCTCATTTCGTAGTAAACATTAATTACAAGGAAAATGCTAGAAAGCAAAGCTTTTGTTGCAAATCCAAAGCAGCAAGGTCGCGTATCCTAATGTGGGGACATGATTGTACTGCCAATGAGAAAAGGAATGGAGATTATTACAAGTATGGAAGTTTGTCTCATTTAACAGAAGAACTTTGATAATAGGGAAAATGTTGGAGAGAAAAGTTTTTCATGCAATTTCAAAGTACCAAGATCGTGTATCACAAGATGGAGAACATGATAGTGCCAATAACTAAAAGAATGGAGATTATTACAAGTATCCAGGTTTGTCTCATTTCACGGATGAACATTAATTACAAGGAAAATGGTGGAAAGAAAAGCTTTTCATACAAATCCAAAGCTGTGGAGAACATGATTTTAGTGCTGGTAACAAAAAGAATGCAGATTATTATGAGTTTCCATGTTTGTCTTATTTCACAAATGCACTTAGATTACAAGGAAAATGGTGGAAAGAAAAGCTCTACTTGCAAATCCAAAGTATTAATATTATGTATCCTAATGTGGGGACATGATTGTAGTGCCAATAACAAAAGGAATAGAGATTATTACAAGTATCAAAATTTGTCTCATTTCATGGATGAACTTTGATTAAAAGGAAAATGGCTGAAAGAAAAGCTTTTCTTACAAATCCAGAGCATCTAGGTCGTGTATCATAATGTGGAGAACATGATTGTAGTGAAAATAACAAAAAGAATGGAGATAATTATGAGTATCCATGTTTGTCTCATTTCGCTGATGAACTTTGCTTACAAGGAAAATGGTGGAAAGGAAAGCTTTCCTTGCAAATCTTAAGCATCAATATCGTGTACCCCATTATGGAGAACATGATTGCAGTGCCAATAACAAAAAGAATGGAGATTATTACAATTATCCAAGCTTGTCTCATTTCACGATGAACATTAATTATAAGGAAAATGGTGGAAGGCAAAACTTTTGTTGTAAATCCAAAGTAGCAAGATCGCGTATCCTAATATGGGGACACGATTGTAGTGCTAATAACAAAAGGAATGGAGATTATTACAAGTATCCAGGTTTGTCTCATTTCATGGAAGAACTTTGATAATAGGGAAAATGGTGGAAAAAAAAGCTTTTCTTGCCACTTCAAAGCATCAAGATCGTGTATCACAATATGGAGAACATGATTGTAGGGCCAATAACAAAAAGAATAGAGATTATTACAAGTATCCAAGCTTGTCTCATTTCATGGATGAACATTAATTATAAGGAAAATGGTGGAAAGAAAAGCTTTTCATGCAAATCCAAAGCATCAAAATCGTGTATCCTAATATGGAGAACAAGGTTGTAGTCCTAATAACATAACGAATGGAGATTATTATGAGAATCCAAGTTTGCCCCATTTCATGGTGGACTTTGATCATAAGAAAAATGGTGAAAAGAAAAGCTTTTCTTGCAAATCCAAAGCATCAATATCATGTGTCCCAATGAGGAAAACATGGCTATGGTGCCCATAACAAAAACAATGGAGATTATTATAAGTATCCAAGTTTGTCTCATTTCTTGGATGAACTTTGATTATAAGCAAAATGGTGGAACGAAAAGCTTTTCTTGCAAATCTAAAGCATCAATATCGTATATCCCTATGAGGAGAACATGACTATAGTGCCCGTAACAAAAAGAATTGAGATTATTACTAGCATCCAAGTTTGTCTCATTTCACGGATGAACTTTGATTACAAGGAAAATGGTGGGAGGAAAAACCTTTCTTGCAAATCAAAAGCATCAATCATGTATCCCAATGTGGAGAATATGATTGTTGTGCCAATAAGAAAAAGAATGGAGATTATTACAATTATCCAGGCTCGTCTTATTTCACGGTGAACATTAATTACAAGGAAAATGGTGGAAAGCAAAGCTTTTGTTGCAAATCCAAAGCAACAAGATCGCATATCCTAATGTGGGGACAAGATTGTAGTGCCAACAACAAAAGGAATGGAGATTATTATAGGTATCCAAGTTTGTCTCATTTCATGGAAGAAATTTGATAATAGGTAAAATAGTGGAAAGAAAAGCTTTTCCTGCAATTTCAAAGCATCAAGATTGTGCATCTCAATATGGAGAACATGATTGTAGTGCCAATAATAAAAAGAATGGAGATTATTACCGGTATCCAAGTTTATCTCATTTCACGGATGAACATTAATTACAAGGAAAATGGTGGAAAGCAAAGCTTTTCCTGCAAATCCAAAGCATCAATATCGTGTATCCTAATGTGGAGAACATGGTTGTAGTCTCAATAACATAAAGAATGGAGATTATTATGAGTATCCAAGTTTGCCCCAATTCACAGATGAACTTTGA
Source organism: Adansonia grandidieri (assembly GCA_038382065.1). Classification (NCBI taxonomy): domain Eukaryota; kingdom Viridiplantae; phylum Streptophyta; class Magnoliopsida; order Malvales; family Malvaceae; genus Adansonia; species Adansonia grandidieri. Next base: position 1,288 of record JBBYHK010003846.1, on the reverse strand, counting down.
TCATAAGGAAAATGGCGAAAAGAAAAGCTTTTCTAGCAAATCCAAAGCGTCAATATCATGTGTCCCACTGAAGGGAACATGGCTATAGTGCCCATAATAAAAACAATGGAGATTATTATGAGTATCCAAGTTTGTCTCATTTCTCGGATGAACTTTGATTATAAGGAAAATGGTGGAAAGAAAAGCTTTTCTTGCAAATCTAAAGCATCAATATCGTGTATCCCTAAGAGGAGAACATGATTGTAGTGTCTGTAACAAAAAGAGTTGAGATTATTACTAGCATTCAAGTTTGTCTCATTTCACGGATGAACATTAATTATAAGGAAAATGGTGGAAAGAAAAGCTTTTCATACAAATCCAAAGCTATGGAGAATATGATTTTAATGCTGGTAACAAAAAGAATGTAGATTATTATAAGTTACCATGTTGTCTCATTTCACAAATGCGCTTAGATTACAAGGAAAATGGTGGAAAGAAAAGCTTTACTTGCAAATCCAAAGCATTAATATCATGTATCCTAATGTGGGGACATGATTGTAGGGCCAATAACAAAAGGAATGGAGATTATTAGAAGTATCAAAATTTGTCTTATTTCATGGATGAACTTTGATTATAAGGAAAATGGTGGAAAGAAAAGCTTTTCTTATAAATCTAGAGCATCTAGGTTGTGTATCATAATATGGAGAACATGATTGTAGTGACAGTAACAAAAAGAATGGAGATAATTATAAGTATCCTTGTTTGTCTCATTTCCCTGATGAACTTTGATTACAAGGAAAATAGTGGAAAGGAAAGCTTTCCTTGCAAATCTTAAGCACCGATATCATGTACCCCACTATGGAGAACACGATTGTAGTGCCAACAACAAAAGGAATGGAGATTATTACAATTATCCAAGCTTGTCTTATTTCACGATGAACATTAATTGCAAGGAAAATGGTGGAAGGCAAAGCTTTTGTTGCAAATCCAAAGTAGTAAGATCGCGTATCCTAATATGGGGACACGATTGTAGTGCTAACAACAAAAGGAATGGAGATTATTACAAGTATCTAGGTTTGTCTCATTTCATGGAAGAACTTTGATAATAGGGAAAATGGTGGAAAGAAAAGCTTTTCCTCCAATTTCAAAGCATCAAGATCGTGTATCACAATATGGAGAACATGATTGTAGCGCTAATGACAAAAAGAATGGAGATTATTACAAGTATCCAAGCTTGTCTCATTTCACGGATGAACATTAATTACAAGGAAAATGGTGGAAAGAAAAGCTTTTCTTGCAAATCCAAAGC
>JBBYHK010003835.1:0-12283 GCA_038382065.1 Adansonia grandidieri | reverse complement strand
GCACTGCAATCATGTTCTCCTCCTTAGGATACATGATATTGATGCTTTGGATTTGCAAGAAAAGCTTTCCTTTCCATAATTTTCCTTGTAATGAATGTTCATCCGTGAAATGAGATAAACTTGGATACTCGTTATCATCTCCATTCTTTTTGTTATTGGCACTGCAATCATGTTTTCCACATTGGATACTCATAATAATCTTCATTTTTTTTATGATGGGCACTACAATCATGTTCTTCTCATTAGGATACATGATATTGATGCTTTGGATTTTCAGGAAAAGCTTTTCTTTCCACCATTTTCCTTATAATTAAAGTTCATATGTGAAATGAGACAAACTTGGATACTCACTATAATCCCCATTCATTTTGTTATTAGCACTACAATCATGTTCTCCACATTGGGATACACGATATTGATGCTTTCAAATTGCAAGAAAAGCTTTTCTTTACACCAATTTCCTTATAATTAATGTTCATCCATGAAATGAGATAAACTTGGATACTCACTATAATCTCCATTTTTTTTGTTAGTGGCACTATAATTATGTTCTCTGCATTAGGATACATGATATTAATGCTTTTGATTTGCAAGAAAAGTTTGTCTTTCCACCATTTTCCTTATAACTAATGTTCAACGCGGAGTGAGACAAACTTTGATACACGTAATAATTTCCATTTTTTTATTGTTGGGCACTGCAATCATGTTCTCCTCATTGGGATGCATGATACTGATGCTCCATTTTTTTTATGGGCACTACAATCATTTCCTCTCATTGGGATACGTGATATTGACACTTTGGATTTGCAAGAAAAGCTTTTCTTTCCACCATTGTCCTTATAATTAAGGTTCATCCATGAAATGAAACAAAGTTGGATACTCACTATAATCTCCATTCATTTTGTTATTGGCACTACAATCATGTTCTCCACATTGGGATACATAGTATTAATGCTTTTGTTTTGTAAGAAAAGCTTTTCTTTCCACCATTTTCCATATAATTAATGTTCATCCATGGAATAAGTCAAACTTGGACACTCATAATAATCTCTATTTTTTTGTTATTGGGCACTACATTCATGTTCTCCTCACTGTGATACACGATATTGATGCTTTGGATTTACAGGAAATGCTTTTCTTTCCACTACTTTCCTTATAATTAAAGTTCATCCGTGAAATGAGACAAACTTGGATACTCACTATAATCTCCCTTCATTTTGTTATTGGCACTATAATCATCTTCTCCACTTTGGTATACACAACATTGATGCTTTCGATTTGTAGGAAAAGCTTTTTCTTTTCACCATTTTCCTTATAATTAAAGTTCATCCGTGAAATGATTTATACTTGGGTACTCATTATAATCTCTATTCTTTTTGTTATTGTCACTACAATCATGTTCTCGATATTAGGATACATGATATGGATGCTTTGGATTTGCCAAAAAAGCTTTTCTTTCCACCACTTTCCACATAATTAATGTTCATCCATGGAATGAGACAAACTTAGACGCTCGTAATAATCTCCATTTTTTTTATTATTGGGCACTACAATCATGTTCTCCTCATTAGGACATGATATTGATGCTTGGGCTTGGCAAGAAAAGGTTTCTTTCCACTATTTGCCTTATAATCAAAGATCACCCATGAAATGAGTCAAACTTGCATTCTAATAATAATCTCCATTCTTTTTATGATTAGGTACTACAATCATGTTCTCCATATTGGGACACACGATGTTGAAGCTTTGGATTTGCAAGAAAATCTTTTTTTTTCACCATTTTTCGTATAATCAAAGTTCATCCGTGAAATGAGTCAAACTTGGATTCTTATAAAAATCTCCATACTTTTTGTTATAGGCATTACAATCATGGTCTCCTCATTGGCATACATGATATTGATGCTTTGGTTTGGCAAAAAAAGGTTTTCTTTCCACCATTTTCCTTATAATCACAATTCAATTGTGAAATAAGTCAAACTTGGATTCTCATAATAGTCACCATTCTTTTTATGATTGGGCAATACAATCATGTTCTCCACATCGGGATGCATGACATTGATGCTTTGGATTTGCAAGAAAAACATTTCTTTCCACCACTTTCCTTACAATTAATGTTCATATGTGAAATGAGGCAAACTTGGATAATTGTAATAATCTCCATTCTTTTTGTTATGGGCACTACAATCATGTTCTTCTCATTGGGATACATGATGTTGACGCTTACAATTTGCAAGAAAACATTTTCCTTCCACCATTTTCTTATAATCAAAGTTCATCCGTGAAATAATTCAAAGTTGGATTCTCCTAATAATCTCTGTTCTTTTTATAATTGGGCACTGCAATCATGTTCTCCACGTTGGGATGCACAATATTGATGCTTTGGCTTGGCAAGAAAAGCTTTTCTTTCCACCATTGTCCTTATAATTAATGTTCATTCACGAAATGGGACAAACTTGGATACTTATTATAATCTTTGTTCTTTTTGTTGTTGCACTACAATCATGTCATCCACATTGGGATACATGATATTGATGCTTTGGATGAGCAAGAAAAGTTTTTCTTTCCACCATTTTCTATATAATTAATGTTCATCCGTGAAATGAGACAAACTTGGATACTCGTAATAATCTCCATTCTTTTTGTTATGGGCACTACAATCATGTTCTCCTCATTGGGATATATGATATGGATGCATTGGATTTGCAAGAAAAGCTTTTCTTTCCAACATTTTCCTTATAATCAAAGTTCATCCGTGAGATGAGTCAAACTTGGATTCTCATAACAATCTCAATACTTTTTGTTATGGGCATTACAATCATGTTCACCTAATTGGGATACACGATATTGATGCTTTGATTTAGCAAGAAAGCTTTTCTTTCCACCATTTTCCTTATAATTAAAGTTCATTTATGAAATCAGACAAACTTGGATACTTATTATAATCTCCATTCTTTTTGTTATTGGCACTACAATCATTTTCTCCAAATTGGGATACATGATATTGATGCTTTGGATTTGGAAGAAAAGCTTTTCTTTCAACGATTTTCCTTATAATTAATGTTCATTCGTGAAAGGAGACAAACTTGGATACTCATAATAATCTATATTTTTTTTGTTGCTGGCCACTACAATCATGGTCTCCTTGTTGGGATACATGATATTGATGCTTTCATTCGGCAAGAATTTCTTTCCATCATTTTCCTTATAATCAATGTTCATCCATGAAATGAGGCAAACTTGGATTCTCATACTAATCACCATTTTTTTTGGTGATTACGCACTACAATCATATTCTCCACATTGGGACATTGACGCTTTGGATTCGCAAGAAAAACTTTTTGTTTCCATAATTTTCCTTATAGTTAATGTCCATCCATAAAATGAGACAAACTTGGATACTTACTATAATCTCCATTCTTTTTGTTATTGGCACTACAATCATGTTCTCCACATTGGGACACAAGATATTGATGCTTTCAATTTGCAAGAAATGCTTTTTTTTCACCATTTTCCTTTTAATTAATGTCCATTCATGGAATGAGACAAACTTGGATACTCATAATAATCTCCATTTTTTTTGCTATTGGGTAGTACAATCATGTTCTCCTCATTGGGATACACGATATTAATGCTTTGGTTTGGCAAGAAAAGCTTTTCTTTCCACCATTTTCCTTATAATCAATGTTCATCCATGAAATAGGACAAACTTGGATACCCATTATAATCTCTGTTCTTTTTGTTATTGGCACTGCGATCATGTTCCCCACATTGGGATACAAGATATTGATGATTTGGATTAGCAAGAAAAGCTTTTCCTTCCACCATTGTCCTTGTAATTAATGTTCATCTGTGAAATGAGATAAACATGGATACTCGTAATAATCTCCATTCTTTTTATTACCGACGCTACAACCATGTTCTTCTCATTGGGATACAAGATATTGGTGCTTTGGATTTGCAAGAAAAGCTTTCTTTCCTCCATTTTCTTTATAATTAATATTCATCTGTGAATTGAGACAAATTTGGATACTCGTAATAATCTCCATTCTTTCTGTTATGGGCACTACATTCATGTTCTTCTCATTGGGATACACTCTGTTGATGCTTTCGATTTGCAAGAAAACCTTTTCATTCCACCATTTTCTTATAATCAATGTTCATCCGTGCAATGAGTCAAAGTTGGATTCTCCTAATCTTTTTATGATTGGGCACTGCAATCATGTTCTCCACCTTGGGATACACAATATTGATGCTCTGGCTTGGGAAGAAAAGCTTTTCTTTCCACCATTTTCCTTATAATTAATGTTCATCCATGAAATGGGACAAACTTGGATACTTATTATAATCTCCATTCTTTTTGTTGTTGGCACTACAATCATGTTCTCCAAATTGGGATACATAGTATTGATGCTTTGGATTAACATGAAAAGCTTTTCTTTCTAGCATTTTCCATATAATTAAAGTTTATCCATGAAATGAGCAAACTTGGATACTCATAATAATCTCCATTCTTTTTGTTATGGGCACTACAATCATGTTCTTCTCATTGGGATACATGATATGGATGCTTTGGATTTGTAAGAAAAGCTTTTATTTTCACCATTTTCCTTATAATCAAAGTTCATCCATGAAATGAGTCAAACTTGGATTCTCATAACAATCTCAATACTTTTTGTTATGGGCATTACAATCATGTTCACCTGATTGTGATACATGATATTGATGCTTTGATTTGGCAAGAAAAGCTTTTCTTTCCACCATTTTCTTTATAATTGAAATTGATCCGTGAAATCAGACAAACTTGGATACTCATTATAATCTCCATTCTTTTTGTTATTGGCACTACAATCATTTTCTCCACATTGGGATACATGATATTGATGCTTTGGATTTGCAAGAAAAACTTTTCTTGCAATCATTTTCCTTGTAATCAATGTTCATTTGTGAAAGGAGACAAACTTGGATACTCGTAATAATCCCCATTTTTTTTGTTATGGGCACTACAATCATGTTTTCCTTATTGGGATGCCCGGTATTGATGCTTTGGTTCGGCAAGAAAAGGTTTTCTTTCCACCATTTTCCTTATAATCAAAGTTCATTTGTGAAATGAGCCAAACTTGGATTCTTAGAGTAACCACCATTCTTTTCGTGATTGGGCACTACAATCGTGTTCTCCATAGTGGGATACATGACATTCATGCTTCAGATTTGCAAGAAAAACTTTTCTTTCCACCATTTTCCTTGTAATTAATGTTCATCTATGAAATGGGACAAACCTAGATACTCGTAATAATCTCCATTCTTTTTGTTATGGGCACCACAATCATGTCCTTATCATTAGGATACACAATACTGATGCTTTGGTTTGGCAAGAAAAGCTTTTCTTTCCACTATTTTCTTGATAATTAATGTTCATCCACGAAATGGGACAAACTTGGATACTCATTATAAACTCCATTCTTTTTGTTTTTGGCACTACAATCATGTTCTCCACATTGGGATACACAATATTGATGCTTTAGATTAGTAGGAAATGCTTTTCTTTCCACCATTTTCCTTATAATTAATGTTCATCCCTGAAATAATCTCCACTCTTTTGGTTATGGGCACTACAAACATGTTATTATCATTGGGATACACGATATTGATGCTTTAGATTTGCAAGAAAAGCTTTTCTTTCCACCATTTTCCTTACAATTAATGTTCATTTATGAAATGAGACAAACTTAGATACTCGTAATAATCTCTATTCCTTTTGCTATGGGCACTACTATCAAGTTCCTTTCATTGGGATACACGATATTGAGGCTTTGGATTTGAAAGAAAAGCTTTTCTTTTCACCTTTTTCCTTATAATCAAAGTGCATCATGAAATGAGTCAAACCTAGATTCTCATGATAATCTCTGTTCTTTTTGTAATAGGGCACTACAATCATGTTCCCCACATTGGATACACGATATTGATGCTTTGGTTTGGTAGGAAAAGCTTTTCTTTCCACCATTTTCCTTATAATTAATATTCATCCACGAAGTAGGACAAACTTGGATACTCATTATAATCTATGTTCTTTTTGTCATTAGCAATCCAATCACATTCTCCACATTGGGATACACAATATTGATTCTTCGAATTAGCAAGAAAAGCTTCTCTTTCCACCATTTTCCTTATAATTAATGTTCATCCATGTATTGAGACAAACTGGGATACTCATAATAATCCCTATTCTTTTTGTTATGGGCACCACAATTTGTTCTTTTCATTGGGATACACGATATTGGCACTTTGGATTTGAAAGAAAACCTTTTCTTTCCTCCAATTTCCTTATAATCAAAGTTCATCTATGAAATGAGTCAAACTTGGGTTCTCATAATAATCTCTATTCTTTTTGTGATTGGGCACCATAATCATATTCTCCACATTGGGATACACGATATTGATGCTTTGGGTTGGCAAGAAAAGCTTTCCTTTCAACCATTTTCCCATAATTAATGCTCATCTGCGAAATGGGACAAACTTGGATACTCCATATAGTCCATTCATTTTGTTATTGGCACTGCAATCTTGCTTTCCACATTGGGATACACGATATTAATGCTTTAGATTAGCAAGAAAAGCTTTTATTTCCACCATTTTCCTTATAATTAATGTTCATCTATGAAATAAGACAAACTTGGATACTCGTAACAATCCCCACTCTTTCTATTATGGGCACTACAATTATGTTCCTCTTATTGGGATACACAATATTGATGCCTTGGAATTGTAAGAAAAACTTTTCTTTCCACCATTCTCTAAACAATTAAGTTCATCCGTAAAATGAGACAAACTTGGATACTCGTAACAACCTCCATTGTTTTTGTCATGGTTACTATTCTTCTCGTTGGGATACACGATATTGATGCATTGTATTTGCAAGAAAAGCTTTTCTTTCCACCATTCTCCAAATAATTAATGTTTCTCTATGAAATGAAACAAACTTGGATACTCGTAATAATCTCTACTTTTTTTGTTATTGGGTACTACAATCATGTTCTCGCATTGGGATAGACGATATTGACGCATTGGATTTGCAAGAAACGCTTTTCTTTCCACCATTTTCCTTATAATCAATGTTCATTCGTGAAATGGGAAAAAGTTGGATACTTACTACAATCTCCGTTCTTTTTGTTGTTGCCACTACAATCATGTTCTACACATTGGGATGCACGATATTGATGCTTTGGATTAGCAGGAAAAGCTTTTCTTTCCACCATTTTCCTTAAAATTAATGTTCATCCGTGAAATAAGACAAACTTGGATATTCATAATAAACTCCATTCTTTTTTATATGGGCACTACAATCATGTTCTTCTCATTGGGATACATGATATGGATGCTTTAGATTTATAAGAAAAGCTTTTCTTTCCATAATTTTCCTTGTAATCGAAGCTCATCCGTGAAATGAGTCAAACTTGGATTCTCATAACAATCTCAATAGCTTTCCTTATGTGCATTATAATCATGTTTATTTGATTGGGATACACGATATTGATGCTTTGACTTGGCAAGAAAAGGTTTTCTTTCCACCATTTTCTTTGTAATTAAAGTTGATCCGTGAAATCAGACAAACTTGGATACTTATTATAATCTCCATTCTTTTTGTTATTAGCACTACAATCATTTGCTCCACATTGGTATACATGATATTAATGCTTTGGATTTGCAAGAAAAAGCTTTTTTTTCAACAATTTTCCTTATAATTAATATTCATTCATGAAAAGAGACAAACTTAGATACTCGTAATAATCTCCATTTGTTTTGTTATTGGGCACTACAATCATGGTCTCCTCATTGGGATGCTCGGTATTGATGCTTTGGTTTGGTAAGAAATGGTTTTCTTTCCACCATTTTCCTTATAATCAAAGTTCATATATGAAATGAGCCAAACTTGGATTCTTACAGTAACCAGCATTCTTTTTGTGATTGGGCACTACAATCATGTTCTCCATAATGGGATACATGACATTCATGCTTCAGATTTGCAAGAAAAACTTTTCTTTCCACCATTTTCCTTATAATTAATGTTCATCCATGAAATGGGACAAACCTAGATACTCGTAATAATCTTCATTCCTTTTGTTATGGGCACTCCAATCATGTTCTTCTCATTGAGATACATGACATTGATGCTTTACATTTGCAAAAAAAGGCTTTCCTTTCCACTATTTCCCTTACAATTAATGTTCATCCATGAAATGAGGCAAACTTGGACACTCCTAATAATCTCCAATTTCTTTGCTATTGGGCACTACAGTCATGTTCTCCACATTGGGATACACAATATTGATGCGTTGGATTTGCAAGAAAAGCTTTTCTTTCCACCATTTTCATTATAATTAAAGTACATCCGTGAAATGAGACAAACTTGGATACTTACTGTACTCTCCATTCTTTTTGTCATTGGCACTACAATCATGTTCTCCACATTGGGATACAAGATATTGATACTTTTAATTTGCAAGAAAAGCTTTTCTTTCCACCATTTTCCTTACAATTAATGTTCATCCATGGAATGGGACAAACTTGGATACCCGTAATAATCTATTTTTTTTTGTTATTAGGTAATACAATCATGTTCTCCTCATTGGGATACATGATATTGATGCTTTTGTTTGGCAAGAAAAGGTATTCTTTCCACCATTTTCCTTGTAACCAAAGTTTACCTGTGAAATGAGTCAAACTTTGATGTCATAATTATCTCTATTCATTTTTGATTGGGCACACAATCATGTTTTCAACATTAGGATATGACATTGATGCTTTGGATTTACGAGAAAGGCTTTTTTTCCACCATTTTCCTTATAATCAAAGTTCATCCATGAAATGATACAACTTTGATACTTGTAATAATCCCTATTCTTTTCATTAGTGGCACTACAATCACGTTCTCCACATTAGGATACACGATATTGTTGCTTTGGTTTGGCAAGAAAAGCTTTTCTTTCCACCATTTTCCCTATAATTAAAGTTCATCCATGAAATAAGACAAAGTTGGATGCTCGTAATAATCTCCATTTTTTTGTTGATGGGCACTACAATCAGGTTCTCCTCATTACGATACATGATATTGATGCTTTGGTTTGGCCGGAAAACATTTTCTTTCCACCATTTTCCTTATAATCAAAGTTCATCCGTGAAATAAGTCAAACTTGGATTCTCATAATTATCTCTATTCTTTTTCTTATGGGTTTTGGCACTACATTAATGTTCTCCATGTTGGGATACATGATATTGATGCTTTGGATTTACAAGAAAAGCTTTTCTTTTCACCATTTTGCTTATAATTAATGTTCATCTATGAAATGAGAAAAACATAGATTCTTGCAATAATCTCCATTTTTTTTGTTATTAGGCACTGCAATCATGTCTCCACATTGGGATACAAGATATTGATGCTTACGTTTGGGAAGAAAAGGTTTTCTTTCCACAATTTTTCTTATAATCAAAGTTCATCTATGGAATGAGTCAAACTTGGATTCTCATAGTAATCCCTATTCTTTTTGGGATTGGTCACTATAATCATGTTCTCCACGTTGGGACACACGATATTGATGCTTTAGATTTGCAAAAAAAGCTTTTCTTTCCACCATTTTCTTTATAATCAAAGGTCATCCATGAAATGAGTTAAACTTTGATTCTCATAATTATCTCTATACTTTTTGTTATCAGCACTACAATCATGTTCACCTCATTGGGATACACGATATTGATGCTTTCAATTTACAAGAAAAGCCTTTCTTTTCACCATTTGCCATATAATTAATGTTAATCCGTGAAATAAGAAAAACTTGGTTACTCATAATATTCTCCATTTTTTTTGCTATTGGGAACTACAATCATGGTCTCCTTATTGGGATCCACGATATTGATGCTTTGGTTTGGCAAGAAAAGGTTTTTTTTCAACCATTTTCCTTATAATCAAAATTCATCCATGAAATAAGCCAAACTTTGATCTCATAATAATCTCTATTCATTTTCTGATTGGGCACTACAATCATGTTTTCAACATTGGGATATGACATTGATGCTTTGGATTAGCGAGAAAGGCTTTTTTTTCTGCCATTTTCCTTATAATTAAAGTTCATCCATGAAATGATACAACTTTGATACTTTTAATAATCCCTATTATTTTCATTAGTGGCACTACAATCATGTTCTCCACATTAGGATACACGATATTGTTGCTTTGATTTGGCAAGAAAAGCTTTTCTTTCCACCATTTTCCGTATAATTAAAATTCATCCATGAAATAAGACAAAGTTGGACGCTCGTAATAATCTCCATTTTTTTGGTTGTTGGGCACTACAATTAGGTTCTCCTCATTAGGATACATGATATTGATGCTTTGGTTTGGCTAGAAAACATTTTCTTTCCACCATTTTCATTATAATCAAAGTTTATCTATAAAATGAGTCAAACTTGGATTCTCATAATTATCTCCATTCTTTTTCTTATGGGCACCACAATCATGTTCTTCTCATTGGGATACACAATATTGATGCTTCGGTTTGGCAAGAATAGCTTTTCTTTCCGCCATTTTCCTTATAATGAATGTTCATCCATGAAATGAGACAAACTTGGATACGTGTAATAAACTCCATTTTTTTTGTTATGGGCACTACAATCATGTTCTCCTCATTGGGATACACGATATTGATGCTTTGGTTTGGCAAGAAAAGGCTTTCTTTCTACCATTTTCCTTATAATCAAAGTTTCATTTGTGAAATGAGTTAAACTTTGATTCCAATAATAATCTCCATTCTTTTTATGGCTGGGTACTACAATCATGTTCTCCACATTGTGATATATGATATTGATGCTTTGGTTTGGCAAGAAAAGCTTTTCTTTCCACTATTTTACTTATAATTAATGTTCATCCACCAAATGGGACAAATTTGGATGCTCAATACAATCTTCGTTCTTTTTGTTATTGGCATTACAATCATGTTTTCCACATTGGGATACATAATATTGATGCTTTGGATTAGCAAGAAAAGCTTTTCAGCCCACCATTTTCCTTAAAATTAACGTTCATCCATGAAATGAGACAAACTTGGATACTCGTAATAATCTCCATTCTTTTTGTTATGGCCACTGCAATCTTGTTTTTCTCATTAGGAGATACGATATTGATGCTTCAGATTTGAAACAAAAGCTTTTCTTTTCCCTTATAATTAAAGTTTATCTGTAAAATAAGACAAACTTGGATACTCGTAATAATCTTCATTCGTTTTGTTATGGGCACTACAATCATATTCTTCTTATTGGGATACAAGATATTGATGCTTTGGATTTGCAAAATAAGCTTTTTTTTCCCACAGTTTTCCTTATAATTAATGTTCATCCATGAAATGAAACAAACTTGGATACTCATAATAATGTCCAAAAAATGAATAGAGATTATTATGAGAATCCTTGTTTGACTCATTTCACAATTAAACTTTGATTATAAGAAAAATGGTGGAAAGATATCCTTTTCTTCCCAAACCAAAGCATCAATATCGTGTATCCCAATGAGGAGACCATGATTATAGTTCCTAATAACAAGAAAATGGAGATTATTATGATTACCCAAGTTTGTCTCATTTCACAGATGAACATTAATGATATGGAAAATGGTGGAAAGAAAAGCTTTTCTTGTAGATCCAAAGCATCAATATCATGTGTCCTAATACAGAGAACATAATTGTAATGCTAATAACAAAAAGAGTGGAGACTATAATAAGTATCCAAGTTTGTCTCATTTCATAGATGAACTTTAATTATAAGGAAAATGGTGGAACAAAAAGCTTTTCTTGCCAAATCAAAGTGATGGAGATTAACTTGCACAAACACATATTTCCAACCATTCTTAAGTCCTTTGTAAGGAATTGGAGGTCTAATGACTAGGGCAAAAACTAAATGCATGAAGCAAGCTTTGCAAGGACTAATTATGGAAATGCAAGGAAAGGAGGCTGTCCAAAATGAATCAGATGCATTGCCAAGACTGATCACTTTTCTACATTATGTTGAGGCTAAAAAGGAAAGATGAATAAAGCTTGTAGCCTAATTCACATGTCCACGATGAATGGAGCCCAATTTGCATGTATTCATGGGCCTATAGATTAGGATTTCAGATTTTTTGATTTTTTTTACTTTTCTTGTTGTTAATTTATTTAGATAATTCATAATTAGATTATGATAAGGAGTAGACTTTATCTTTATTGATTAGGATTGTGCTTAGGATTTTAAGTTGTTTAGATAA
>JBBYHK010003814.1:0-12284 GCA_038382065.1 Adansonia grandidieri | reverse complement strand
GATCCATTAGCAATTTTTGTACTTTAGGCCATTTTGTCATCTAAATTGCTCATTTAGAGTAAAAATTATCATTACTCGTATTTTCAAGTCCTTTAGGGTTGTCGGGATACTTTCACATCGAAGGTACACCTTAAGGGTATTTTGGTAATTTTTCTTAAGCTAAGTCTTAGGTAGTCATCGGAATGCTTTTATGCCAATGATGTGCATTTTAAGATAGGTTTACCTTTCTATAATTGTTTTCGAGTCTTTTAGGGTTACCGGGATACTTTCACCTATAAGGTACACCCTTGAGGTATTTTGGTAATTTTTCTTAAGTCGAGTCGTAAGTAGTCATCAGGATGCTTTTATGCCAACAATGTGCATTTAGGATAGGTTCACCTTTCTATGATCATTTTTGAGTCCTTTATGGTTGTCGGGATACTTTCGCATCGAAGGTATACTTCAGGGGTATTTTGGTAATTTATCGAGCCAAGTCCTAGGTAGTCATCGGGATGCTTTTATGCCAATGATGTTCATTTAGGATGGGTTCACCTTTCTATGATCGTTTTCAAGTCCTTTAGGGTTTCTGGGATACTTTCACATCGAAAGTACACCTTAAAGGTATTTTGGTAATTTTTTTTAGTCGAGTCCTAGGTAGTCATCAGGATGTTTTTATGCCAATGATGTGCATTTAGGATAGGTTCACCTTTCTATGATTATTTTTTAGTCTTTTAGGGTTGTCGGGATACTTTCACGTCGAAAGTATACCCTATGGGCATTTTGGTAATTTCCCTTAAGTCAAGTCTTAGGTAGTTATCGGGATGCTTTTATGCCAAAGATGTACATTTAGGATAGGTTCACCTTTTTATAATCTTTTTCATGTCCTTTAGGGTTATCAAGATAATTTTACGTTGAAGGTATACCCTAAGGACATTTGGTAATTTTGTAAGAAAACCGAGTCCTAGGTAGCCATCGGGATGCTTTTATGCAAAAAATATGTGTGTTTAGGATAAGTTCAACTTTCCATGATCATTTTCACGTCCTTTAGGATTATCGAGATGCTTTCACGTCAAGGTAGATCCTAAAAGCATTTTGGTAATTTCGCTAAAACCAAGTCCTATGTGATTACTAGGATCCTTTCATGTCAAAGGTATACATTAGGAATAGGTTTACCATTTTAGATTGTTATTGAGTCCTAGGATGTTCTATAAATATTTTCAATAAATATAAAATTTTATTTTTAGAAAATTAAAGCAATGTCTCCAAGTTAAAATAATATGTAAAATTTCTCTTAAAATATGAGAAGTTCTATAAATTATTTTAATAACAAGATCCTTTTCGAAATAGAAATCAAGTTTTTTATATATTTAAAAAATAATAAAACCTTTCGTATTCCTCTGACCCTCCATCAGGGTGCGAAAGATATTTTAAATTTTAAAACCTTTCGTGTTCCTTTAGTTTTCCATTGGGATACAAAGGAGAATGATAAAAAGCTTTTGTGTTCCACTGGTCCTCTGATGGAGTACGTAAAAGATTTTGACTTCTAAAATTTTAGAAACCCAACCTTCCTAACACGGAATAATAATTTTATTTTATAAATTATTATTTTTGGGAATTTATAATTAAATGCTATATGTTGAAACCAAATAAAAATTAAAATTTAAGTCAATACATAATTAATAAGGTATCGATTTTCGGGCATCACGAGAGGGTCGATCCTTACTTGTGATTGTAACTGATTTTCAGACCCTCTTATATGATTTTTAGTATGATCACATGCCTCGGAGTTAGTATTCTAAGGTTTCATAACTCTCAAAATTTAGTATTCTAAGGTTTCATAACTCTCAAAATACAAACTCTGATAGGTGACCAATCTCACCTAGCCCAAATAGATTGGTGGCGACTCCAAATACATAGTCATTTCATAATGACTATTTAGGATTAACTTGAGTGAGCAATTCATCTCGACCACCCAGCCCCCAAAAACAAGAAAATATCGATAATAATATGGTCTATAAAAATAAGAGAATTTAAAATAGTGATAAATTTGACAAATATAGGCTCGAAGGCCATTTAAGTCGGGCTTGGTCAGGATTCGTATCAAGGCCACTTTGTGACACATATAGATAACATTTACCTTAAATAAGCATCTTTACAATAGGTTTTTCTTCAAAAGTTAGAAAAATAAGAAACATTAGCAGCTTTTAGATTTGTTCATTGATCAGGTTTGAATATAAATTTTTTTTAATTCTTACTGGGTTGACTTTGCCTAAATTATTATTTAAATAATAAAAATAATTTTTTATTTAAATTTAATTATAACTATTAATATAAATTTTTTAATATTACCTTATATAGTGAAACTTATTATCAAATTAACTCAAATCTAAACAAAAAAAAATCAAAATCTTAGTGTAAACATGAACATGGTAAACGACACATAATGTATTCATGTCGATTTAAAATCATGTTGCGTTTTGTCACTTGAGTGTTGTCTCGGTCATCTAAAACTTTTGCTTTGCTTTTTTTTTCTTCTTTGCATCTAAAACACACAGCTTTGCTTTTTCCCTCCTTTTTTTTCTTTAAGGGCGAAAGAGCCAACGAGAGATCTAGCAAGCTAGATCATCAACGTTCCAGACTCGAACAAGAAACTTGAATATGGTTGCCACCACAAGAATTTAGTTGGCTCTCATTACATCTTTTTTTAATTGTCTGCTAAAGTGATGGAATTACACATGCTTTGCATGAGAGAAGCCATCAATAAGTATGAGAAGTTACTTCAACATTTCTATATTCAAAACTTTTTTTTCAAAAATTAAGTAGCTTTGCACCATTTCTTTCTATCAGGATTGGGGGAGAGGCTTCAGAAATTCCAAGTTAAAAAATATTAATAAAGCATCCAAAGTCCAAACATTTGGATAAAAATAATCAAAAAAATTATTTGATACATTGATAGTAAAATTTAAAGAACACTATCATATTTAAAATGGCATAATTTTTTTGTAAGATCTAAGAAAAAATTTAAAAAAAAATTAATTTAACAAAAAAACATATTTGTCAACTTTTAACTTTAAGTTTTTTTTTAAAAAAAAAAGCCTAAAATACATATAAAATGTCAAATTTTGGTTTTATTGATTTTCTCAGTTTTTGGTTTTCGATTTATTAGCACTTCTATCTTGTTTGATAAAACTCCGATTATATATATATATTAGTGAACCGCCAAACCAACCGATTCTCGATTGAACCGATCGGTTTTATTTTTTTCATATTGCTCAGCCTAGTAGCAAGAAGCTTATAAGGAATAAGATCTTGGTTTCAAGCCTTAGCAACACCAATCCACCCCTAAATTATCAAAAGAGAGGAAAAAAAAGTAAATTTATAATATGATATTGTGACAGGATTATAGATACTAAAATTCGGGCCTTAAACTTATTAAATCCCACTTCTTAATAATAATTTCATGAACCACCCTAACTAAGCTCTAAGTTCATATAAAAGTTTGCTTTGTTAGTGAAAAATGAAAGCCTTTTTAGATCAAAATATTTGGGAGATCCTCATACTATATCATTTGTTGCAAATTAGTCTATGTATTAAAAGGTTAAGTAATTTAGTCCTTACACTTTAAAATTGAAGTAAAGAGGTAAAATTAGTAACTTGAATAACAGTTGCCTTGAAAAATGATGATGATGTGGCATTTTCAACAATTTGGATTTTTTATCCTTGTCATCTTAAAATAATATAATTTATTTGTGTTACATCAAATTTAATCGTACATGTTATCATTCCAAAGTCAAACGCCTCATAAGTTTTTTCACAACAAACTTTACTTAAGTTATCAATTTTACCCTTTTGCGTCAATTTTAAAAGTATAAAAATTAAATTATTCAGCTTTTTAATATAAAGACTGATTCGTATTAAATGATATGATATATAAGCCAACAAATATTTTGATTGGCCTTTTTCTTTTCTTTTCTTTTTGAACATCTGTGGGAGGCCTTTTGCTTTAGTTGTGTTACTTTTATACTTATGCATATATATATATGTATGTGTGTGTGTGTGTGCGCACGCGTATGTCCCCTCATATATATATAGTTGCAATGACAATTTAATTTTGGGTGTTTTATTGCCATCTAATGGTAGAACAGTTCTTTTTGATTTAAGCCTACGAGAAGGATTTCCTTTGATTTTTTTTTTTAGAAAGTTATATCTGGGCTTGCTACACATATAACCGTATGAGAGTAAAATAAAAAGCTTGGTACATATATCTATTAAGCAATATATACAGGCATGAGACTTATGGCAATTGCCTGTATCTCTAAAGATCAAGTCAAGCTTTATATATTAAGAGAAGGCAGCCTATTCCTATGACCATTGAACTATATCAATAGACAACATGTGACATTCTAAAAAATCCTCATAATGAAGGCTAATCCTAAGTGTACACTCTAAAGCACATTTTTATAGCACTCCATTAGCCTCCATCTCTTTTATTCAGGCTTTTCTGATTTAAGTATCAAAGCGCATCCAAAAGTCCAACTCCGATACCTTCTAACCTTTCTTTTTCATTAGTAAGACAATATTAATAAAGCATCCAAAGTTCAAACATTTGGGTTCAAATCCCCTCATTCCAAATAAAAATAAAATTAAAAAGTATCTGATGTATTGATAGTAAAATTTAAAAATCACTAACATATTTAACATGTCTCATTTTTTTGTAAGATTTAATAAAATTTTTTAAAAAAATTAACATAGCAAAAAAGCATATTTGTTAATTTTTAATCTTACTTGTGAAATTTAAAAATTTTATCCATAGTATATAAATAACAAGTTAATAACTTTAAGAGATTATGGGTTTAAATCTCATCACATATAAAAAAATTTGCCAACAATCTTTTGGCTTAGTAGTAAAAGGCCTGTAAAGCATAAAAGCTTGGATTCAAGCCTAGAAAGCCCAATCCCACTCCATAAATTATTAAAAAAAAAGAATGAAAAGTAAAGAGAGAAATATGAAAGTAAATTTATACTCATGATATTGTGATAGGATTGTAGATACTGAAATTCGAAACTTAAACTTATTAAATCTCACTTTTTAAAAAAAATTACATGAAACACCTTTACTATGCTCTGAATTTGTAGAGAGATTGCTTTAATAGTGAAAGATAAAGGCCTTTTTTGGTCAAAACATTTTGGAGGTCTGCATACCATACCATTTAGTACAAATTAACCCATGTATTAGAAAGTTAAGTAATTTAGTCCTTATACTTTTAAAATTAAAGCAAAAAGGTAAAGTCATTAACTTGGGTAACATTTGCTATAAAAAATGATGACTTGCCATTTTTAACAATTTAGACTTTTTGTCCATCTTATCTTAAAAGAGTATAATTTATTTATGCCACATCAACATTAATTGTATACATCATCATTTTAACCGAAGTCAAATGCCACATCAACTTTTATTTTACTACAAATGTTACCTCAGTTACTAATTTTACCTTTTTTGCTTAAACTTTAAAAATATAAGAATTAAATTACTCAGCCTTCAAAAATAGAAACCAATTTACAATACAGAAACCTCGAGATACTTTAATAAGGTCCTTTTTTTCTTTTTGAATGTCTATCGAAGGCTTTTGCTTTAGTTTTTGCTACTTTTATACTTACGCATATTGGTATTAGTATATATATCTCCTTTATACATATATATTCCCAGTGATAATTCAATTTTGGGTATTTATTGCCATTTAATGGTAGAGGGTTTTTGTTTTTGCCTGCTAAAAGGGTTTTCTTTGAAAATTATAAAAATGAAAAAAGAAAAAAAAAAAAAGGCAAATTTGAGCACCCTATTAGACCAAAGTTTGGACAAGCCAAACCAACAAAGACTTTGATTTCTTTGAGCAAAGATCCAAACTTTTATATGTAGCTTAAATTTTTTTCAATTAATTTTAATTCTTAATTTTTAATATCATACTTCAACAAAGTTAATTATGGAACAAAAACTTCACCAAAGTTAATTGGATAACTAACACTTAAAGAGGTTTAGAGAACAATGAACAAAGTTATCCCATGTTCAACTCACCAATAAGTGTTAGAAATTAGAATTCTTTTGGTGAAATCCACAGGTTATAAGAATGATAATGGATAATGTGAATTTAGTTATTCGCAATTATTCGATCCATTTTTTATGGATTCAAATATAACGGATTCAGATAATATTCGAATTTGGATATTATAATTATTATTCATAGTGGATTTAGAGTGGATGCAGATATGAACTATCAGATATCTATTAGGTAAATCTGCATTACTTATATGAATAATGGATCGAATATCCAAATCTATTATCCAAATCCATATTACACAAACAGATAACGAATTCGGTATCTAAATTCCCTATTTGAATCCACTTTTGTAAAATGCAAAAAATCGATGCTTAATGTAAAACTCAAACCTTGGCTTACTAGTTTAATTATTAGACACTGTATCAAATAAGCTAATCTTAGATTTTGAAATAATGTACAAGTAAATTAATTTTTATATAAATAATAATTTAAAAAATGTTTTTTAAAATAAAATATAATAATAAATTAATTATAAAACTAAATTAATTAATTTTGTTAAATACTTTTAAATTTTTGAAGATACATTTTACTAAACAATACATGATGATTTAATTAGTTTAATTACTTAAATAACTCCAATGACATAAATGCACTTATCATACAACAACATATGATATATGTATAATATTTTAATGTAATTATAGACTTATCGCTGTAATATTATAGATTATATGTATAAGATTACTCAACATTTATATATTTATAATATAATAACATGTTATATATTATAATATGAATAGTTATATGATTATGTATAATTAAAATACATAATATTTATATAAATATTTTATTATGATAAATATATAGATAATATATTTATATATTATATATTATATAGCTTTATTTTTTTTAAATTACAATTATACAATAAGTTACAATCATAATCAAGCATCAGATCTATGTATAAAAATTCACTAATCTCTAATAATCAATCAAACTAGTCAATCGGAATATAACTGGACACATTTAATAGAAACTGGACCAAGTTCACAAATGGTGAGACTTGAACTTAGGAGGTTTTAGGGCCTCCTCCTTGCATAACATTTTATAAGATAAATATTTTAACAAACCTAATATCAGATTTATCAATACAATTATACTCAAAGAGCACATAAAGTTTTAAATTAATTCGGTATCTTTATCTTATCAATTAAGAATATTAAATTTTTAGTATATTTTTAATAGTTAAAAAGTTTTTTACATTGACAAAATAGTTAGAGAATTTTAATTTACTTAAATCTGGACGTGCATGATCTATGTGAATAGACTATGAAATATGATAGTCAAATTAGATAAATATAAATCATATAAAGAATTATGAAAGTTTGTAAAACTAATTTAAATTATACCAGTATTAAGTAGAACCTTTATCTTATAATAGATAATACTATAATAGTCTATGAATGTAATATTAATACTATATACACTCGCAATGTAGTAGTATCAACATTTTTAATATAGTATATTATGTAATGTATTATAATAATATTATGTAATATCTAAATTAATATATAACATATGATATAATATAATACTATCTAATGTATATTATAATATACCATATTAAGTAATTATAATATACTATAGCACGTATTTAATTATAATACGATTAATGATAAATTTGTTAAATGTATTATATGTATGTATTATTTACAATTTAACTTTATAAAGTTACTATTTATGTTATGAAACAAATACTGTTAATTAATAAAATCAGTTCTTTGTATTATTTAATTTATTTTTTATATTTTGAAATTGTTATTTTATTATCTAAGTTGTTCTTTTTGTATTTTTGAACTTATTTGTTGGTTGTTAATTATGTGTAACTTTGAATTAAAATTAATTTTTATTTAATTTTATAGTTTCTTTAAAAAGAAATTGACTTACTAAAATTCAAAAAAAATTTATGAATTTAGATATCTGATGAATAATATTATTTAATTCAAATTTGGATAATAATATTTAGATTTAATACAGATAATAAATAATATCATATTTTAAAATAATTTTACAAGTTTGAATTTAGATATTATAAAAATTACATATATTTGATATCCTATCATCCCTAATATGCTAAGAGTTGCCTTCTAGATATTTCTCATACCTTTTATGTAATTTTTGTTTTATGACCTAATCCTCCAATTCACATATTAATTGCTTTTATCTAAATTAAGGATAAAATATTAAGGCCAACTTTAATATTTTAATCTCATAATAAATTAAACATAATAATCCTTCTACTGGAACCGTTTGAAGGGCAATTGCTTAACCATTGATCTGTGCGATAAGCTTTTTATTTTTTTATTTTATATATATATATATATATATATAATGTTTATATTATTTTTTTATCATATAATATTTTAATTATTTTTATATCATATTTATTTAAAATATAATTATATTATATTTTAAATTATAATATTTAATTAATATAATTTAAATAACTCTCAATTATTACCAAATATGAGCCTAATGATCAAATATATATGTAATTTTTCGATAGGAAAAGGTCATAATTTATGAACTAAAAGGACGATTGCATGTTGCAATTTAAACCTATAATGCTTATCATCTTTGCTTTACTGGCAATCAAACAAATAATATTTAACCAAAAAAAAAAAAAACACGAGGCAGACATAAAATATATAATTAATTTATTATTTTTAAAATGAAAAAAAAAAAACCCAAAAAACCACTTAAAACTAGTTAATAAAAAAATATTTACTTACCGTACTAAAATAAATCAATGTCCAAATTATATTCAAGTCAGGTTGGGTCTGAGAACATTAGCTAAGATTCAATGTGACAAGTAAGATTCCATTAGTTGTTAATTGCGACATTAATATTTGATTAATAAGATTAATTTAAAATATTAATAAATTTAATGAAATAAAAATTTTAATACAAAATTGATAATTTTTCTTTACAAATCAAACCGAAAATCATATTAAATTACAAAAATATTCATTTAATCCAAATTTAAATTAATTTTATACATTTTAATAACTTTTTATGTGATTTAACAAGACAAACATTGGATATCGTGCACTTAAAATTTTAAATTAATACGTTATCTTTATCATATCAATCAAGAATATTATTTTTTTATATATATTTGATGGTTGACTTTTTTCACGTAAAACAAATAGTTAAGATATTTTTAATTTACATTACACTTGATGTGCATAATATACATAAATAAAACATAAAATATAACATTCAAACTGAACAACTATAAATCGTGAAAAAATTATGAAAATATGTAAAACTAATTTAATTTTAGCATAAGTTGACCCCTTTATATATTATATATATACATATTTATATATGTATATTACTCAAAGGCTAAAAGCCTTGTTTTCCAAAGAAAATAATTAAGGTTAGAAAATAAGAAAGAAGATTTTAATTGTTCATTAATCAATAAGAATTCCTCTTGAAAATAATAAAAGCTATAAATTTGAACTGATGTTGCTGAAAAGTTGAAAACAATACATCATCCAACTTTTAGAACAAAATTTGGTGAAAGAACAGACGCACTACTCTTACAAACTTATGTTGCTGCTCCTCAACTTTACCTGCCAATGCCAACTTTACCTAAACAAATTGGAAAATATATGTATAGAAGCAAAGGAGGACTATGAGAGGCAAAACTCCATGGATTGATGATATCATCCATCCACTTCACCCACAACACACTTAGGCCAACTTAAAATAAAAACATCAAGTCCAGGTTACCAGGGTACCGCAGTGATAATGCTTCTGTTCATGGGAAATTTGATACTGATACAATACGAGGATAACACAACCAAGTTGGTGTGGATCAAAGGTCATTCTAGCAACAATTTATATGTTTATAGGATATCTATACATGCATAACATGCTACGAAAGCATACGGTTATTCTAATAGAAAAACATGGTGAAGGCTGAAGCATGTGGAACATCAAGTTTGAGATCATAATGGCCATGGAAGAGGCCATACTTGTAGGACAAATAATCAAGCCTTCAGTGAAAGACTTTAGCAGAATCTTCACCGGTAAAAGCTATTAAGTCTTGAAAAATACCCAATAATTTAGCATGCAGCATATTGGTGATTATTACAAAAGATTCATATGGCATACCTTGGTTCCCTTTTTTAAATTGCAACCTTGCAAATAGCCGTAGAGCGCAATATTTCTATCATATTTGTTATTCATTTGCACGCTGCCAGGGTAGTAACATCTTCAAAACGGTCAGCCAAGATAAAGGATGAGAAGTCCTCCACAACAAAGAAGGGAACTTCATAATAGAGATAAATCTTACAAGATTGTGAATTTCCCACTTGGATGCCTATTAGATAAATGGGAAAAGCAAAAATAAATCGCACAAATAAACTTATCACAATGAGCTTCCATGGAATTTCGCCATTTGAGTGTAGTCAAAAATAGTGTTGGAAAAATGCTTACTTCCCATGAATGGAACAGATAAATAAAACAACTTAGTTCCATCATATATTTCTGTCCAAAAATGATGTTTGAAACGTTGTTTCTCTTTCTTTTGTTTCTTTACGTTCTTAAATTTATCAAGGTGAGGAAGAACCCCATCACCTTCGGAAACCCATGAACTTGCAATATGTTAAGGAATTCAATTCAAATGTTTCCTACAATATACCAAAAAGTAAGTAAAGCGTATTAAAACCCTCACTGATTGAAACTTGATATTCAAAAGAGAAGATTTATAGAATAATAATTTTCAGAAAAGCCATTCTTTAAAAGTTTAAACTATGGAAAGCATAGCAAATATTTTCAATATCTCACCGTTATAAACCCATAACTTCCATCTATGAGAAGCAATGCTAGATCAGCAAACTTTGCAGCATCAATCATGCCATTGATATCATTTAGACACTCAACGAACTGCAAACGTCGTTGCTTGCCTAGTGAGTTTAACCAATTCCACATCCGACAAGGAGCCTCAATGCCACTACTTTTCTAATCCAATAAAGAATAGAAACAAGTACTAAAATTTAGGGAAACAACAACCAGATACAATAGTAATTGGTCCTCAAACCTCAAGTAAATTATGCTTTCTGTAATGCTTTACAAGTAACTTTATTACAAGAGACTTTCCAACCTGCAACTAGTAAAATTTTAAAGAATTATTAACCAAATAATCATGGGAAAAGACTTCTAGATGGAACCACCTAGAGTTGATTGTAACACATGCACAAACAAATTTAGAGTTAGCAAACATCTGAAACTAGGCATCAACTGGCATTTGGTACAAATAATTTCCAAGGTTTTCCAGATTGTAGTTCCAACTTCAGGATTTCTCTAATTAATAACCAAAAAGCTCATTAATTTTAAATTCAACATTTTAAAATCTACATTTCTGGCGTTATCCATCAAAATTAATAGAAAATTCTTCCTCCTCTCTCTATTTCCCAAGTTTCTTTACTCTGTCTTTATAACACATATTCAAAGATGAAAATAGGTTATCCTAGATACCTAAGCTCCATTCAGGACAATGAAATAACCTCATATACACAGTACTAATCCATTTTATATGAAAGCCCAAACGAGGAAATTAGGACATCCTCAAATTTTAGTTTTCAGTTTTCACTCCAAAGTTAGGTTATACATCTCCATTTCTCCCTTTGTAACAATTCTCAGATATTCTATTGGTCCAAGGTGTTAGCGAAGGACTTTATATATCCTTTGTAATTTTCATTTACATTCCATGTAAAAAGTAACTATTGACCGAAAAATAACCAGAACTGCTGCTTTTTTAGCTTAGTTTTTATACAGACAAATCATTTTCAATATCCTACAAGACAATTAAATTTAAATATTCCTCTGTTTCAAACAAAATAATAATAATAAAAAAATTGTCCTTCGTTCCAAACAAATTATAATAAAAATAATAAATACATGTACGAAGTAAGACATATACCTGAGGGGGGCCCTGCACTGCAATGACAAATGGAGGTGGTTCACCGTTGGAACAATCGATAATAGGAAGATGAAGCCTACGTTGTTCTTTTTCGACGGCAAGTGATTGCAATCGCTTTGCCCTTGCATTGGAACGAAAAGTAAATGCCTAATGCAAAAATCAATTTTAAAAAAAGTTAAAATTATTAGCTAAAGAAAAAGAGCAAGTACATGGTAAGAAAAAAGAAAGGCAATGGAAACTTAGGATTTTGCTACTTC
>JBBYHK010003783.1:0-12290 GCA_038382065.1 Adansonia grandidieri | reverse complement strand
ATATTTTAAAATAATTATACGATTACAATCTAAATAAATAAATTTACTGTCTTTAATCATAAATGAAATATTTTTTAATAATAAAAACTATTATTATATTTATAATAATAATATTATCTTTTATGAATAACATAATCTTTTATTAATTTAAAAAAACTAACATAATAATAATAATAATAATAATAATAATAATAATAATAGGCAATCAACGAATCCACATAGAAATTGCTAAAGCAGCTAGCGAATTCATGTAGGAATAGCTAAAGTGACTAGCGATTTCAAAACAATTAATTATTCTACATAAGATTCATTAAACACATTAACGATTCTTATATGAACATGTTGGTCAATTTAATAATTTTTTGTAAGTCAAAAACAAGAGTATTCTGATGATTTATTTCAGATTAAAATTATTTTGATAATTTATCTAACAATCAATGGCACTTTGATTAACGTACAGGTGTGAGACTGCTAAAAATCGTAATGTAGATGAACTACATCAATCGAGTTGAAGGTGACTTACATTCTTGTGAAAAGACTGAACTGGTGGCCATGATTAATAGTGCCTCGGAAGTCCAAAAACTAGAAAGAACTCCAAAAAGTGACTGCAAATTTGTTTACAAATTGCATTGCCTCAAAATCTCTATCGAGACAAAAGTATGGAGTAAACAATCATTGATAGAAATTGAAGCTCTTAAGGCATGGTTCCTCCTTTTAAAGCTAAACACTTCAATTTGGCTGTGGTATCATTGCTTTTTCTAATATCAGCTATCCCCCCTTGACTCTCTGTTTTTAATCTGCCTTGCTTAAACCAATCACTTGTATCTGGATTCCCTTCACAGTAGCAAATTTTCAAAGTCAAAGCTAATCTCTATGTTGTGATCAACTTTACAAAATTATTCACAAGTTTTGTGATCAAGTTTTAAAAATTTAGAAATTAATATAATACAGTTTCTTCAAGTTATTAAGATTCACGCAGGAGTGACATATCTAATATCACTAAAAAATTAGGTGTAAAGATGATAGATATACATGGAAGATTCAACAATCCAATAGCTTAACCTTTTGGGTTCAAGTGGCGTCTAACATGTATGTATGGACTCTTTTTGGTCAGCTCCCTCGGACACAACTTTTCTTCCAACAAATAGCGTCATAGTCTAAGGTTTAATTTGGAAGTGATGGTATTATGAAAAACCTATGAAGACGATGTGCCGAGACAATGGGTAGTTGTCAATGTTACCCGTTTATAATGCTCACTTCATTTAGCTCAATTTTAGATTTGTAGTGTAGGAAAGTAGAGATCGTATCTCACAAGCACCTTTAGAAGTTTAAAACTAATTTTGAAAAAAGAAAAGAAACGAAGTGATATGAAAAATGATAGAATCTAATTGAGAAAACAACAATAAAAATAAATAAAGGGTTTTAAATTGTTTTTTATTGAAAACAAAGTGAAAATAAATTTGAAAATAGTTCAAGTAAAAAGAAAATCAACGATGAAAAGACTTTGGTAGTAAATCGATGTTGCTTAATAGTATATTATTATTATTTATTGAAAACTCTTATGCATTTTTTTTAAGCAAATAAGTCAGACATGGAATCAAACATGTATCGACTTCTTTACTTTCTCTTACTTCCTAATTAACCAAGTTAAACACTATGATTAACTCTTATCATTTAACAATCTAACAAAATCAAAGGCTGACTTTATTTAAAAAAGACTTGTATTTTTCATTACCTTTAAAATGACAATTTGACCTCATTAAAGTTATTTGCTATTTATGTAAAACTAATCAAACTATTACATATTTGATTAATTAAACTAGCTTTAGATTAAATATGAGAAAACTCCTAGTATGCATCCTAGAAGTTGAAATCATATAACCATGACATTTAAATAAAAAAAACACAAGATATTTGTAAAAAAAAGATTTTCAAACAATTTCATTTATTTTTCATGATGAATAATACAAGAGCTTGCAAATCTTTTTACTACCAAATAAAACAAAAAACTTAGGAAGACATAGTTTAGAAAACAATGAATAAAATAGAGAGGAAGAGAGAAAGAATGAGATGATCAAAACTATTTGATCACCTTCTATTTTTAGGGAAAGAATTCAACTAAAGCTGGGGATAAAGATAATTACATTAATTTATCAAAATAAAAATAAAAAAATCAATCTTTAATCTTTATCTTGATCTCTTGAGAGGTTATGTGCAATCTTCTTTCTAAATGTAGCCATAAAGTTGGATTTGTGAGCTGATTTTCTTCATTTATCCAAGAGATAAATAATTATCTAAGATATAATTTTCAAAGATAATCATTTCAGCTTTTAAACTCTTAACTCAAATAGAACTTTATCTCCCAACTTTTTTTAGTGTAATTAAAGTTCTCTAAGATCAGCTCACTAGAATTCAAAACTCACATAAATTCCCTAACTTAGTCAATTTTTGCTTCTTTTGTGTTTTTCATCCAAATAAATCTTATAGAATAAAAAAATGCTTATGATAATCATAAAAAATAACTAGAAAAGATTAAGATAGAAGAATAATTTATATAAAATTAAGCACTTATCAAATTTCCCCATACTTAGACTTTGCTAGTCCTCCAGCAAACTAGACCTAAGCTTATCCTAAATGTAAATAAACTCCAAATCTTTCCAAAGCTTTTAAAGATTCAACATGTTAAAAACAAAGAATATAGCAAGAAGAAATTTTTTTTCATAAGATTAACACTATTCTTGGATAAGAGATTTTTATGAACAACTCATTATACTTATCTTGGCTATTCTCAATAGATATGCATTCAATATCACATAAGTGTTTAGGCTTAGAAAGAAATAGTTTAAAAAACAATGAATGCAATACAGAGTAAAAGAGAAAGAATGAGATGATCAAAACTGTTTAACCCCCTCTATTTATAGGGAAAGAATTTAACTAAAGCTAGGGATTAAGCTAATTACATTAATTTATTTAAATAAAAATAAAAAATTAATCTCTAATCTTTATCTTGATCTCTTGATATAATCTTCAAAGATAATTACTTCAGCTTTCAAACTCTTAACCCAAGTATTATCTTCCAACGTCTCCTAGTGTAATTAAAGTTATCCAAGATAAGCTCATTAGAATTCAAAACCCATATAAATTCCCTAACTTAGCCAATTTCTATTTTTTTTGGTATTTTTCATCTAAATAAAATCTTATGAAATAAAAAAGAACAATAAATGCTTATGATAATTATAAAAAATAACTAGAAAAGATTAAGATAGAAGAATAATTTATATAAAATTAAGCACTTCTCAACAACCTATTACTAAATGTAAACTTAAGTGGGACTAAGACAACTAAGCGTAGTGGTGGGCCTAAAGTGCATTAAGATAGCCCGAACTCACAAGAGAAATAAAACATTGAGATAATCCAAACCCAAACCCAAACTCACTTTTCTTTCATTATACATTATTTTTACTCTTTTTTGGTGACTCCGTCTTTTCCATGGCCAAATGGTGGAAAGCATAATGGATATAAATAAGATACTAGCACCCCAAGACATATCCTCGATGCTAAACAAGATATGGAAGCCAAATAAACCTTGAAGATCTGAAACTAATAAGGAAGCAGCCTAAAAGAAGTAGGGTATGTCAATTCTCTACCTCGATAACATCATTACTGATCTTAAGTCATGTTCAAGTTATGCACTGTAATTTAGCAAATAGGTAGGCATTCTTAATGTGAGAAAACAAATTGTATTTGTTACAATCTTCACTTTAAATCCAAAAGAAAAACTCTTTGCTGAGAACTTTCTCTACTGATGACAAACAAAATATTGGAAACACTTAAACACCCATAATTTGCAAGTTCAACAATAAGCAAGCCATTCTTTGTCATTCCCAAGTGGTTTTTAGTGATTCTCAACACACCTATATCTAGATAAAGCCCAACTAGTCTCACACTAGTCTCACATAAGTGGTGTAAATAAACATTTTGGAGAGGATCAATGGGAGTTTTACTTGGTTGATATGATTGTAGTAATCAAACTTCATTATCGAAATCAGAAATCAATTAGTTCCTATGAAAAATAGGAATACTTGAATTAATAACATCAAACCAACAAAACTAGAAATTTTACACAATTTATGTCACATTCATGGAAAATATAAAATAGAAACTAATGGATCAAGAGAACTAAAACCCCCCTCAATACCAACCTTGAACTTGTTAGTTAGATGCATAAACCAAAATTCCAATCAGAAAAAAAATGAAAACATTTCAATCTTTCTTACTCCAGTTTATCCTTATCATCAAAGTGAAATTTCTATGGCTCCTAAAACTTCTTATGATAGAAGAGTTATCATGGTCGTCGTTAAAATTGATTTCTTCTATGTACGTTGATCCACCAAATTCTATATTGTTAGTACTATTTTTTAATGGGAACCAATTTGGATGTATTAGAGATTTTGGCTGGAAATGAAGCAAGTTAGGATTGCTTCCATTCTCATCATATTGGGTGCATGGCAAATAAAAAAAAATTCCATAACTTGATTCCAAAAGCTTAAGGGTTTTCTTCCCTTCCTCTTCAACAAAGCTGGAATTTTTATTAGATTTGACATTTCAGTTAGTAGAACACTCTACATCAACATAAAATACACGTACACCACATTTCTCCACCTTAATATGATCTATACACCTTCCATCATCTTTAGCTATGATGTAGAATTTAAATAAGGCCTTACTAATAATGGTTATCTTTTTGAAACACATTCTTTTCGAGCCAAATGATTATGTTTTTGGACTCAAAGATTATTGGCTCATCATAATACCTAGGTGAAGTCCATCTACTTTTAAAATAATGACAATCATCACATTTGGTTTTGAGCTGCACTTCAGAGACTATTTTAACATCATTTTTGTAATTGTCCTTAAAATCAACTAGCAAAAAAGGTGTTGCTAAACAAATCAGTTTATGCAATGGAATTTTAAAAGTTTTTAAATGGATCGTACTAGATCGTATTGTTATATACAATAAAACTACCATAATCAAGTACCTGAGTTGTAGATTTGCAAATTTATCTAGGAATTCCTAGAGTAGATCAGTGTGAAAGCTTAAACCAACTAGCATTCTTCACTATTCTCTAAAGGTAGAATGTGTGAGCATTCTTTGTCTCGATCGACTCTGGATTTATATGGATTGATTCTCATTTAAGACCACCTTTGTGCCAATAGGTTAATCGTGAGATGATGTGATTTGAAACCCCAGAGTTGACGGAAATGGCCTAACTTGAGACCTAAGAGGTTGCCTCATAATGTGGCCCTTATTTTAATTTTCTTTTAATTACAATAATTATTTTACCACCTTTTTAAAAACCCTAGTTGGCTAACAACGCTAATATAGGTATAGCCCAAAATTCGGTGAAGCCCTCCGTACATTATTTTAGCCCAATTTATTTTAAGCAGTTTGGACTATTTAATCTAAATACTTAATTAATTCTGATTAAACCCTTAATTTTATTTAGACGAATAATTTTTCATAACTCCAATTCTAACTCAAAATAAAATCATGGCAATTTTATTTGAATAGAACAATTATGTAAATATCAAAATAAAATTAACTATAGTAATATAATTAATTTTAATCAAAAATTAAAATAAATAACACAATTTTTTCTTAATTTATTTAGAATATTATTCATATTTAATTTATAAATAAAGAAAAAACTTAATAGATATAAAATTAATTAAATATTTAATTTTTCATATATATTTAATTTAAATTAATTTCTATATTTATCAAAAGATAAATATAATTAATTTAAATAACTCATACTTGTCTAAATAAATATTTAATCAAATTAAATATATATTCTAAATAAATAATACCAAAAAATAATTTTCATTTATTTACTAAAGAAACGCCTACACTCCTAAAAAGAGTGTATTTGACGACCACTTTACCATATTCATCCGGCTTTGGGTATTTCAATCAATAACCTTCCATTTAGGAATTATGTTAAGCTAGTGAAGGGACTAATTAAACATATATAATTAGGCTCCAATAATCTATGTGTTAATTATTTTATACTGAATAACATAATTAGTCATACCGCTAAAGACTTGAGACTGCACTCTCAATTATATACCACATTACATAAGCTTTATAAATAACTTTTTAGTTTAATAGCCTTGTCATCTGTGTAATACCTTCATATGATATTCGTAATCAACTTAAGGTTAAAATCTATTTTACTTATTTGATCACCTTATCTTGAAATTCTATTATACTTTCTACGTGAAAATGATTGTCCTCCATATGTGAACAATTTATCACTTAACCTACAAATGACCAAGGCCTCATCCTTTTTTGCTATCCCGTATAATGTCTTTTAAGAAGATAACCTTAACTCTTTATAGGTGCTATTATTCTATATCTATAAATAAAGATCATTGAGTAAAAGTCATATACCCAATGAACCAATTTAGTAGCTTACTACTTCGAGATGCTTTAGCTTTGGAATGTCAAAGTATACAAGTTAGAGTCAAATACTTACTCAGGATTTAGGTAATTACATAATAAATGTCAAAAGTGAATTAATATAAGAAAATAGACTCACTAATGGATTAATTGCACTTTCATCCAGTTTGATATATCACCACTTCTGGGCAATATATCTACATCTCTATTTAAAAGTTGGCTAGCTTTAGATGGCTAAGATAAGCCATCTCCCCAATTGGATTTAGATAACATAATAGTCTTAATATGAGTTAATTACTCACATTAATCCTATATAGTATAGATTAAATTTAGACTACTTACCTTAGAATGTTTTTTTCTCGCGTATAAGGTCCATTATATGCAACATTCTAACTATATAAACATAAACAGTAAAAAGCCATATTTTTTACATTTACTTCAACATGTAAACTAAACAAGGATGGAATAGCAAATGATGTAATGAAAACTCGAATATATAAAAATTAATAATCAGTTTAAACTAATAAAATACACCATAATGTCTTGCATCTTTAGGGTATTCCTAATAAATGGAGCAAAACACAAGAATTGATCACTCTGCCAATCCAGACACAGCTTGATTGTTATTTAAGAATCCATGAATTGGTATTTAAACCTTACTAAAATTTCACTACAGGTAACAACTTTATTAACAGTATTATCAAATATTATTTCATAAAATCCCCTTAACCTTTCTTTCCCCCATTCCTTTACCATGTATTGAAGTCTAAGTTATGCATCAGCCACAATGGTGTCGACTACATCTTGATCCAAATTGAAGCAATTATTGAATAACATGTGAGTAGGCAAGAATTTTCCCAAAGCTATCTTTTGCTTAAATAGTTTTAATGATGTGCAATCATGTGCATTTAGGTTTTATAGATATGGTGAAAGCTCTGGCAATGCTTAAGGCTCTTGCAAAATTTTAAGTAAATAGAAATCGGATTAAGAAATTGTTGAATATTCATGGGAATCTTTACTTTTGATCTACTCAGATTTAGAGTCCAAAAGTGTAAAATTTGTCGAAGTTACTATAAAGATGACATTAAGATAATTCAAATTACAGTTGTAAAGAGACAGATTAGGAACTGATTCAAGATGGGTGAAACTTTTATATGTAATCTCTCCAAGAAAACAAGCTATGTTAGACATTGCATCGTTTCCACAATTTGGAGAAGAATCTTTAGATTTGAATTACCTTGGAGACAAAGTTGTTGAAGACATTTCAACTTGCAAATAGTGGTAAGAGGCTTTTAATCCTTGTATAATCACTTATACTCAACTTAGAAAAGCCATTAATCTTATCAATTGGTGAAGGCATTTCTATATTGGAGTGTTGTCTACTAATGAGATTTCTATACTATTAGAAATATTTGGAATATAGGTGATGTTTGATAATGACAGAGATGAATTACTTTTAGCGAATCCATATTCTCAATAGTGCTTGGAAGATTTTCAATCTTTATGCCATTTATATCTAAAAGAGTAAGACTATCGAGACACCTGATTGACAAAGGCCTTCTTTGATTTGAGTACATGCCAAAATTAGATCTTTTATGTTCTCTAAAACATTTGAAAAACAAATGATGTTTGGGCAATGAGATAAATAAATTATTCTAAGGGAATCGATCTTAACAGCAATGTCAAAAAGATTATGAATTTGTGTATGGCTCATATTTAAAGAAGCAAGTTAATTGAGACATTTGATTAATGAGGGCACTTCTTCTATTTAAGTCCTACTAAAGTTTAATGTTTTTAAGGTTCTTGGAACTTCTAAAAGTTTTATGACTGGGAAGTCTTTAAGGCACAGATTTTCAAGAAATTTCAAATGCATTATGCATGGAAGCCCAATCAAGCTTATGCACACATTGACCTCCAATTTTTCAATGATTAAAGGTCTTGACAGATTTGGGATCTTAGTTAAATTCTTGCAACCTAGAAGATCAATCACTCTTAAATTTGCAAGATTCTATAGAATGATAATAATCAATATATGACTAAATTAGTTTAGTTTGTAATTAAATTTAGAGCTTTACTAAACAATGAAACTTTTTTGGATAAGCAAAATATTAAAGAACAAATTTTTTATCTTTATCCTACTATTCATTTGTCTTATTTTCATAAGCTGCTCAAGAATAAAATTTGATGGCAAAGATTTCAATGGGCAATATTCCCAATGAAAATAATTAAACTCACCTAGAAAAAATTTTAGATCTTATTGTGAAAGCAGTGAGTTACCTTTCTTTTCAGAAAACTTAGTGTAATATAATTTGATAAACCTAAGATTATGCATTTTCCAGAAAATATCTTGATGGAATTATATTTCATCAATTCCATGCATGTCCAAGAATATCCCTTCAACCGATTTAGTACCCTATCATCATCAATAACAAATTATTAAGTATAAACAAGAGAACTTTCTTAGGTATGCATTTGATTTTTATCAACTGAAAATTTATGAATTGAGGAAAAAAATGATGTTCACTTTTAAAACATCATGTTTTAGCATTTGAGACACATCTTTAAGCATTCATAGTCTACTGCATTCTCTAGGATCCTTGGATTCTTGGCAGACATATTCCAACCATTTCTTGTAGCAAATCATGCTTCGAAAGAGTTTTATCATGTTCTATATAAAAGGAAATCCTGGGCTCATGCACATCAATATAGAAATAAAAATTTGATTAGAATTAAATACATAACGAAAGTAAACAAAGAAATAACCAGATTTCCTTAGGATTTTAGGTAGAGATGTAGATGTGATTAGATAATAATTTAAATCATAGATCTGATAGAAATCATACTTAGAGAATCGTAACTCTAAGTGCATGGATCCCTATATGAAAGCACCATGGGTTGATTACTATGATCTCTTCTTAAGGTCAAAGAAGTCCAAGTGTTCTGCCTCTAATAGTGATCCAAATAGATGCCTATTAAAGTCTTCGTGAGGTTCAGTGGTTCTCCAATGCTATCCAAAAAGCTTTTTAAGCCTTAACCAAAAGATATACAGCCAATAGGTTTAGATTTGAAGTGATTCGAGAATAATTCTCACACCTATTATGCCAAGAAGAAGAAGAACACAATTTCATAGAGAAGTAGTTTTCTGCAGATCCTAATAAACCAGTCCAAAAATCTTAGTTTTTTATCTCGATTAATTCTTTTAGGATGAAAAAGTGATTTTCTACTTTCGTTTAAACAAAAAACAATTCCAGATCCCTCAAAAGATGAAGATTATGCTATATTGCTCAAGAAAGTTGAAGGGTTGCATTGCCTCCTTAAAAAGTCTAGCGATTGGTGTCTAGGGTTTTCTAGAAAGCTTGTATCAGCCAATTCAACCTAATAATATATATTAATACACTTGAAATTAGGTTAGCCTTATCTAAGGGGTTAGTTGAGCCTATTATTAATATACACAGAAGGTTGTGCCATTCTTGGTGTTTCTTGGAGCCTAATTAAAACTATTTTTATTACCTTGTCCAAGATTGGGCCTTGATTGTAACTTATTAATATTTCATCCCAACGACACACCAAGGATAGTTATTCCATGCACTTAGCCCATTAGCAAGCCCAACTTGGATTAGTTCACAATTAAACTCTCTTCCTTGATAATTAGGGCTTTTAGCTCAAGCTCTTAATTTACATGTTAAATAATTTAATTAATAATTAAAATTTTTAACCCAAGTAAAATAATTTTATTTCACGTAAATATTATTAAATAATTATCAAATAATTTATTTAATTTTTCAAATACAATTATTTGGCTTTATTTAATAATATCCATAGAACAATGTCTACAAATAAATATTAACTTGATAAGATATTCTTGTCTTTATAGCCACATTAAGAAATCTCTAGTTAGATTTCATAAATCTAATTTATGTCTTTAATTACACTTAATTGAACTAATTCTGTTAAGTCCTCCTTATTCTACCTTTTATTTAACTAAGTTGTACTTAATTAAATCTTAGATTTAATCCAATAGATTATCTTATTGTGTGTGACCCATTAGACTTCCATCATAATGGCTATGAATATAATTATCCAATTAAGTGTATATATATTTATAGACCAAGATTGGCGTCTAGCAAAGCATCATTGCCACCTAGTATGCAAGAAAAGTCAATATGAAATTTTAAGAAATTTTTTAATAACCAGCCTCTTAATGTACTTCGATCATTTCACCAGATATCCTAGAAAAACCATCAGCCTAGTGCAGTATCTATTCATGTATTTATCCATATTAGTTCCTACAGCTTTAAGTTAATCTTATGAATTTAGAGAAAATAGTTTCTCCTAAATTCATCATGCATTGGCCAATAACATTATCAGGTTAACCAAAGCTAAGAACAAATGAGATATGTCTTCAATGTCAATTAGAGTGGTAAATCCTTTCTGGATCACTTATTCATCTTCGTATGGTTCATGGCATACCCAAAACCACCCTATCATAAGCATTCATCTATTGTGAACCCGTTTGTGATGGAATCAAAGTATGACACTACCTATACAAGATGAATTAGTATCATAAGTCTAAGGACTAATATACATGACTGGCATAAAAGAACATATTCTAAGACACTTGAGCGACTTGTACCAAATGAAGTTCTCATAAGGGACATGTTTAGTGAACTTGTTTCTCCATAAAACAAGCACCCATATGCTATCCCCAAGTGCCTTTATGCTTCAACTTTTATGAGATCAAAGAGTTGCATGCATCAAATGCGTGGAGGCTTAGTAATGTCTTGTCTTGACAATACAATAACTAGGAATGTTTTTAGAAACATGACTTTGATGTATAAGGATCTCATCATCATAACTCATTACTAACTTTGCAAGAGCATTATGTTTCATTGGCTTAATCCACTTAGTGTTTGTGTGAGTGTTTATCATGCCACTAACATGAAGAAAAACCTTGAATCACTAACCAAATAATTGGTTTGCATTATTAACTTATATATGCCTCATACAAGCTGATTCGCTTTGGGGTATCTACTAACACTATAATGTTAACAAGACACTTATCAACTCCATTACTTATTATAAAATGGGCTCGTTTATAAGAACTAATTATTTTTTTTTGCAAAAACCTCTATCTTTCGCCTTTGAAAAGGCACGCAATATCAAGAAATATGCCCTTCTCCACTTCATACAATTCATTAAAACTAATCATCAATATATGACAAATTTTTTGGGTTGGGATGTTCATCTAACTGATTCAATGCACTTTCCCATTGTTCTTTACTCTTTTGATAAAGTGGAGAACCCGAGACTTTTAGAGCTTCCCCTTTAATGTAGTCTACAACTCTATTTTATAGATCCACAAAATCATCAAGTGGATGGCTTTTCTTAAAGGCATATAGAGAAAAAAGATTAAATTAGTTTCGATAGTTTAAACGTTCAACGTTATATATTTCATTAACTAATCCATTCTTAAGTAATTGTAGATCTCTAGATATTAGTTCTACTTTGACAACCTAAGTGATCATGACTAACTGCTAATATCTCTAATTGCTCCAAATCAGTAACATCATCAAGGAGAACGAGTACCTTTTCTCGATGGAGTTTATCATTGAAGAATGCTGATCCTATTTTGGACTGCCTTTATAAAGGTTTTCTTCTTTTAATGTCATAAAAAGAAGTTTATCTCAGAGAAAATAAATTCCTTCATGTTTCTCTGACTCTTATGTAATATTTGCAAGGAAGCAACAACTCTCGAGTTCACTGTAAACTTCATCATAAGTAGCTTAAGCAAAAGTTGTCTTGCCTATACCACCCATACCCCAAATTC
>JBBYHK010003702.1:0-12298 GCA_038382065.1 Adansonia grandidieri | reverse complement strand
AAGAGGAAAGACAAGTGTGATACCTTAAGGAAAAACTTGAAAAACTAAGTGTTTTTTTCTTCCAAGCTCTCTCTTTTTTCTTTTTTTTTTTTCTCTCTAGCCAAAAAAAAAACCCTAAGAAAAAAAATCCTCTATTTATAAAGGAAGGGGCGACATTATTGCTGCCCCAAATTAGAGTGGCTGAATGGCCCCAAATTAGAGTGGCTAAATGGCCCCTAATTTTTTCTCTTTTTTTTTTCTTTTTTTGATGTGAAGATGGCTTGCTAGGTTAGAAATAATAAATGTTGTGTCATAAACCCAAGCTCTTGTTATCTTTTCTTACAAGTCACTCTATTATCAAGCTTATGATGAAGTTGATCAGCTCATGTAATGGGTAATTAAGATGTAACCAACTTGGTTAGAAAGTAACTGGATGAGAAAACAAGCTAGTTAGCATGTAACTAGTTGGAAAAAATAAAAAAAATTAAATTAAATAAAATTTCAAAAAATCAAAATAAAATTAGAATTAATGTTAATTGATCACAGAAAAAATTTTAGAAATGAAATGGTGCAAAAGATCCTGATTGGAAGTTAAAAACTCATAATATTTTACAACAAATGCCTTAGTGTAGGAAAATTGACATATGTGAAAAAAATTCAAAACCCATAAAATAAATTAAAATTTTCAAAACTATTTTAATGGGAGTTAAATGACAATATTAGATTAATTTTAAAAATTTTAAACTAAAGAAAATTCCCCTGAAAACATTTATGGAATAGAAAACTCGATTTTTCAAAAACAGGGGAATTTAAAGAAAAAAATCAAAAGTCATGGAAATGAATAAATTTTTAAAAACTAAATTAAGGTGAGTCAAATAATAATATTTTATGAATTTTAAAAATAATAAACAAGAAAAAAAAACCTGAAAACATTTATAGAGTAAAAAACTTCGTATTTCAAAAATAGGGAGATTTCAAGAAAAAAATTCAAAACTCATGAAAATGAATGAATTTTTGAAAACTGAATTAATGTGGATCAAATAATAATATTTTATAAATTTTAAAAAACATAAAACAAGAAAAATCACTCTAAAAACATTTACGGAGTAGAGAACTCCATATTTCGAAAACAAGGGGATTTCAAAAAAAATTCAAAACTCATGAAAATGAATGAATTTTTGAAAATAGAATTAACGTGGATCAAATAATAATATTTTATAAATTTTAAAAATCAAAAAACAAGAAAAATCACTCTGAAAACATTTACGGAGTAGAGAACTCCGTATTTCGAAAATAAGGGGATTTCAAGAAATAAATTCAAAACTCATGAAACTGAATGAATTTTTGAAAAATGAATTAATGTGGATCAAATAATAATATTTTATGAATTTTAAAAATCATAAACCAAGAAAAATCACCCTAAAAACATTTACAGAGTAGAAAACTCTGTATTTCAAAAACAGAGGGATTCAAGAAAAAAAAATTAAAACTCATGAAAATTAATGAATTTTTGAAAACTAAATTAATGTGATCAAATCATAATATTTTATGAATTTTAAAAATCATAAACCAAGAAAATCACACCAAAAACATTTACATAGTAGAAAACTCCGTATTTCAGAAACAGAAGGATTTCAAAAAAAATTCAAAATTCATGAAAATGAATGAATTTTTGAAAATTGAATTAAAATGGATCAAATAATAATATTTTATGAATTTTAAAAATCATAAACCAAGAAAAATCAACCCAAAAATATTTACGGAGTAGAAAACTCTGTATTTAAGAAATAGGAGATTTTAAGAAAAAAATTCAAAACTCATGAAAATGAATGAATTTTTGAAAACTGAGTTAATATGGATCCAATAATAATATCTCATGAATTTTGATATTTGAAACTCGAGAGGATTCCACCGAAAATTTTACGAGTAAAGAAATACTCGTATTTCAATACCGAGAAAAATCGTGACACTGAAGTAAAACAAATTCAAGACCAAATATTATTTAATATTAGTTTATTAAGTCAAGAAAATGAACTTGTAAAATTTTAAAAATAGATCAACAAGAGCCAAAAGTAGAATTCACGAGCATGATACTTGTAAGATTACAAAATTCAAAATTAATTTACGAAATTTACAATGACACTTCATGGTAAAAAAATGTCAATACATATTTTTCCTTGAATATTTATGAATTTTCGGGGTGCGTATTGACATAAATACTATACAAGTATCGGTATAATTATACGACGGTCAACTTCCAAGTTTAATGAAAAATTCTCTAAAATCATAAATAAATTCAAGACCGAGAAAAATCATGAAATTTCATTGACACTAAAGTAAAACAAATTCATGACCAAATATTATTTAATATTAATTTATTAAGTCAAGAAAATGAACTTGTAAAATTTTAAAAATAGATCAACAATAGCCAAAAGTAAAATTCACGAGTATGATATTTGTAAGATTGCAAAATTCAAAATTAATTTACGAAATTTACAGTGACACTTCATGGTAAAAAAATGCCAATACATATTTTTCCTTGAATATTTATGATTTTTCAGGGTGCGTATTGACATAAATACTATATAGGTAGCGGTATAATTATACGACGGTCAACTTCCAAGTTTAATGAAAAATTCTTTAAAAATTCCTAAAAATGAAAAATTTGATTGCGATATCTTTTACAAAAACAAATTTTCAAAATTCTGACAAGAAAAGATAAAAAAATAATTTTTTTCTCTTAAATTTTCGTCCTATATATTTGAAATTGGAGATCAGAATTTGACTTTTTTGTCATGTGAACTTATGATTATTTAAATTATGACTAAAAAGGTTTTAAAAATGTCTTGTTCATCTGAAAAATATCAGTCTCAATAAGGATTGCCGTTAAGTTCTTGATCTCAGATATTTAAGATTATTGGAAACGAAACCCGAACAAAATTATTTATTTATAGCTGCCCCTCTTTGACCATTGCTGAAAATCAGAGACAGGACAAAAACCAAATAGACACGATTTCATTCGGGTCATTAAGATTTGGAAATTAAATTCAAGACAAAAATAAAAGCTAATTAGCCTTGAGGAGAATTCTAAAATTAGACGGCGACTAGGGTGAGACCTAAGTCACGGGTAGCTTAGTGAGACAAAACCATGCTGGTCAACAAACAAAAGGAGCTGATTGGGATAAAACCATTCAAGTCAATAGAGGTAAGAGGTTGACCAAGGGAAAATCTACAAGTCAACAAAGATATGGTCGATTAAGACAAAATCTATGAGTTAACGAAAATAAAAGGTTGTTTGAGACAAAACCAACAAGTTAACAAATGAAAAAGGTTGACCGGTATAAGATCGATAAGCCAACAAATGAAAAGAGTTGATTGGGATAAAGCTGATAGGTCAACTTAGGTCAGTGTTGATTGGGATGAAATTGACAAATCAACATAGGTAAGGTTTGACCGGGACGAAGCCGATAAATTGACTTAGGTAAGAGTTAATTTGGATGAAATTGACAAATCAACATAGGTAAGGTTTGATCGAGACAAAGCTGACAAGTCAACTTAGATAAGAGTTGATTAGGATAAAACTGACAAATCGACATAGGTAAGGTTTGACTGCGATGAAGTCGACAAGTAAACTTAGATAAGAGTTGATTGGGATGAAATTGACAAATCAACATAGGTAAGGTTTGACCGAGATGAAGATGACAAGTCAACTTAGATAAGAGTTAACTAGGATGAAATTGACAAATCAATATAGGTAAGGTTTGACTGGGATGAACCCAACAAGTCAACTCAGATAAGAGTTGATTGTGATGAAACTGACAAATCAACATAGGTAAGGCTTGATCAAGATGAAATCGACAAGTCAATACGGAGAAAAAGGTTGATAGGACAAAGCCGACAAGTCAGAAGAGAGAAAAGGTTGACTGAGACAAAACCAACAAGTCAAAAAGAATAAAAAGGTTGACTGGGATAAAGCCGACAATTAAATAAGTAGAAAAGGTTGATCGAAACATAGTCAACAAGTCAACAAAGATAAAAAGGTTGATCGGGACAAGTCAATAGGGAGAAAAGGTTGACAGGGACAAAGTAA
Source organism: Adansonia grandidieri (assembly GCA_038382065.1). Taxonomy (NCBI): domain Eukaryota; kingdom Viridiplantae; phylum Streptophyta; class Magnoliopsida; order Malvales; family Malvaceae; genus Adansonia; species Adansonia grandidieri. Next base: position 8,229 of record JBBYHK010003702.1, on the reverse strand, counting down.
CAAGTCAATAGAGATAAAAGGGTGATTGAGTCAAAGTCAAAAATGATAAAGGGTCGATTGGGACAAAGCCGACAAGTTAATATGGAGAAAAAGCTGATCGTGATAAAGCCAACAAGCAACAGGGATAAAAGGTTGACCAAGACAAAGCTGACAAGTCAATAGGGAAAAAAAGTTGACTGGGACAAAGTCGATAAGTCAACAAGGATAAAAGGTTGACTGGAACAAAGCTAACAAGTCAACAAGAATAAAAGGTTGACTAGGATAAAATTGATAAGTCAACAGGGATAAAGGGTTGACCAGGATAAAGCCGACAAGTCAACATATGTAAGAGGTTGGTGTAACATTTGAGACTTGATCAATTATCAGGATGAAGCACTTAACTGACTTAAATCCCAGTCCTCATACCTTGCCATAGAATTGCATGAAGTGGTGATAAAAACTCTTTTAAATGCTTCGAATATCATCATCGAACTATTGAAAACATATTTTTAGATGCTTCAAATATCACCATCAAAGCTTTGAAAACATTTTCCTTGACAAAAACTTTTGAATGCTTCAAATATCACTATTGAAGTTTCCTCAAAGCCTTCTTCACCTACCTTGCCATAAGATCGTATGAGAAAGTGATAGATTTCTTTAAAGAATCGTTCAATCTTTCCTAAAAAAAATCAAATATCAAATATTAAATTAGTGTTTATCGATTCAATGATACACCTTATACAATTGGATAAATATCTGCTCAAGGTATATTTGCTTACTTCTACGAAATCATGACAAGCATCATATTTCATCAATTCCAGGATTTATGAAATGAGGTCACCTTCTCATTCAGACCTTGGGAAAAAATTGATCAAAATCTATGAAAATTTTAAAACAATTTCAACCATGGATTTTCCAATATCAAGGATAATGGATATGTTATCTTCATCATGATGTTAAAATTTTCTTGTGATGGATGATCACCATTTGGGACTTTTTTGAATAAGATGAAGAAATGAATTTAAAGGCACAAATGAGGTGACACTACTAAAATTTGTCTTGAAGAAATTGATATGACAAAGTCTAGGTTTACCAAGACCAAATTCAGATGGATGTCCGTTTAAAGAATTCCTTGAAAGATAAACAATCAAGTTATAAAATCCTTTTAATCTTTAAATACTATAGCCTAACAGGTGTTAAACTAATGCTAGTAAACACTAGGTCTCAAAGGATTGATATGAAAGGCTTTTGGTAAGCATTAATTCTCAAGGTTGGGTACAAAGTTATAAAAGGTTATTCGGAAATGAACCAATGTCAGGGCATTTGACTTAACCTTTTATTGAGGTTAAGAAATTTTCAAAGGTTTGGGGTCATTTCTGAATTAGGATGATGGGTTCTCTCTAATTGGTGACTTATCTTTGTTGATTTAGAAGCAATTCTTAGGCCGTTAAGCCTGCCCTATCATATTATTGAAGACTCAAAAATCATTCAAAAAGATGAAATTTTAAAGAGCTTTCTAGGAACAACCCGATAGTCCAGATAGCTATGTCTGATCAAAATGGACTTTGTTAGGTACGTAATGTAGGCCATGTTTCATGGTTTAGTAAGAAAAGGATAAATAAGCCCGAATAAAGTGTTTAAGGGTAATTGAATCAAGGATCAGTTCTTTTCAAAAAGAGTTGATTTCGGCATGTCTTTTAAGATGAATAAATCTTTTTTCTTCGACAATTTTTTGTTTTCTTCATTTTTTTTATTTCTCTTTTTTCTTTCTTTAAAACTTTCATCGTTCTTTATTCTAAAAGAACTTGAAATTTTATTCATTCTTCACTTGGAATATTTGAACTTGAAATTCAAACTTTCTTCCTTCTTCAAAATTTACTTCATGACATCTAATTTGTTCTTCTTATAACTTTATAATGGAATTTGCCTCTTCTAATCTTGAAGCTTTGCTTCACTTGCCTCTTAGTGTGGAGGGTGATCCTTGATTAAGGTTTAGAGAAAGAAAATAAACTATCAGGCTCAAAGGGGATGCAAAGGAAATAATTTCCTATATTTAAGAAGAGATAGAGAAAGCAGGCTATTTTTCATTTCAAACATAGCCATTTGAACTGGTTAAGCATTTCGCTAGAAAAAAAGGTTAATTTTTTCAAAATCATTTTGAATACTTCAATAGTGTGATGTTGCACTTAATAAGGGCTTAAGATATGCCCTTCAATATGATTGGCTTCATAGCCACCAACGATTGGTTGAGCCTCTAAGAAAGACAATTAGATTGGCTTGGAAAAGATCTTGGATCTCATATCTTATGTATCAAAAATTGGTTTGAAAAGGTTTTATTCAAAAGGAAAAGGAGATTTTGGCTTATATTCACTTTCATTCTTCTTGAATTGAGGATTTGGAAGAGTGTCATGAAAATTATGGAAAAAAATTAGCAAAATAAGGGAAATCTCAAAATTACTATCATTATTTTAATACGTGTCAAACTGTCAATATCTAAATCTTTTAGGAGTATAGCCTATTTGTTTGAGCTTCAAGGAATCCATAGAAAAGAACATTTGGGTGTGGAATGTCTGTAGTGGGGAAAGATCTATAGCTGAATGTTTGGGAGAATTATATATGTAGAAGTGAAGGACCTTTCTGAGAGAGCTCAAACTGATGGTGATCACCTACCAAAGAAAAATTTTCCAAAATGTTCTCATTATCCTAAATATTGGAAATCATTATGAACAAAATTCATGGTTGTGAAGTAAACATATTATTTACAAACAAAATTCATTTCATAAGAAATGTACAAAATTTTGAAGTCAAGATAGAAATTGCCCCTGATTGGCAAACTACCAAAAGGTAGACGACCTTTAGACCAGTCATCATAGATAAATGTCCTCCAACTTTAAAATTTTGCTGCATTAACATCCATAAGGGCTAAGTGTAAATCAGCTAGTGGAACATCAAAAGGTGTATCAAACTCTAAGTTCTCAAGCTTGAAAATTCTTTACTAGAGCCATGAGGACCCTAAGTTATTTCCTGTCATCTGAATCATGCCATGAGCACAACCATTATATGAGACTTGATTCTTTACTAGATTCTTTAGCAGAAAAGATGAATCCAAAAGCTCATTGTATGGCAAAGAATCATCCAAGTAATTCAAGTTGGAATTTACAATAGCCTATGATCTCTTATCGACCATGCTGATACTTTGAATTATCTTTACATTGAACAACATGCATAGGTTGATGGAATCCTTAGACAAAAAGTGTTGCAACCTGACGCTCGAATTATACCACCTTGGTTAGGGACTTTTCTAAGTTTTGTTGGAAAGGTAGAGATCACTTGGTTCTATTGAAGTTGCTGAACAATGAAAAGGTGGGGTCGAGGACACCGTCCAAATGGATTTCCTTATTTTCTCGACTTCTTAGGGTCTTGTCGACTATGATAGAATTTCTTTCTCATCCCATATATGCTACATGTCGCCCTTTGGTTAGCATGAATATGTATTATGGAATCGGCTTCCATATACTGAACACCATAAAGTGGTTGCCTTTCAACTTGCACTTCCCTGGATGCCCGGCAGAAGTGTTGGTAATATCATTTGACTGTTAGTAAACTGGTTTCCTTTGAGGGGCTCCATTGAACTTAAAATTTATGCTTTCATTTTTCTTCTTATTGTATGGTATCTTCCATTTTGTGATTTGTTATTTCACCGTAAAATACAAAAACTTAAATTAGTTTGCATGAATATGTATGTGTCTTCACAGTATTAATCTTTATTGACACCCTAGTATGATTGTCAATGAATGGAAAAAATTACATAAAAAATGAGTAAATGAACGAAAGAACGAATGAATGAGTGAATAAAGAATGGAGTAAAGGGGGCATCATTTAATGAAATAGATTGGATGTCACAAAATTAACTAAGAACTAGATATAAAGATTATTGTAAAGGCAGGAATCCAAAAAATTCAAGTATTGTTTCATGAACCATAATTCTCTAACTTATCCATTGACTGTGGGCATACATAGCTATATTTACAAGATTCAAAAGCAAAGTAACAAAAGGAATTAATCTTGCAAGCATTATATTTTCCTAACTATGTTAGTGTTTCTAAAGGTTTTTGCAAACTTACTAATTCATTTTTTTCAATCATTTTTTAACCCTCATATTTACAAAATTTGGCATGTAGCCCAAAAAATTATCTTCAAAGTCATTTCATTGCCTTTGTATTCTAATACTTCCAATGACATGATCTTTTTCTTTTTTCTTTTTTTTTTATGCCATATAAACCCTAAACCATTTTTATCAGTCTAATGAGCAGATTTTTCATTCCCGAACTTTCAGATTGAACTCTTCTTAGTTGAACTAAAATGCGGACCCTTGCATCTAAATCATCACCCATGTCCTAATCCTTAAAATATAATAAATGAAACGGATTAATACATTACAAAAATTAAGAATGCATGAACATATAAGAATGTGAACTTTGTAGATGCAAGAATGAATTTACAAGTTCCATGGAATATGGATATCATGCCAAAGACCAAGAAAAATCCTTCATAATTTAACAAATTAATATGAGAAATAAAATGTATCATAATAACACAACATACGTGTATCAATATCAAGAAAATCAAATTATAAGTGTATAGGGTTAGAAGCGTTCCCCCCTGTGTACCTAATTTGGTATCCTCTAGAACCGGGTATGGCTTTAACTCGGTAAGGCCCTTACGTTTCATTACATGAGATTTAGGTTAGACATCTAAATAGGTTCTCGAATTATTCTCGGAGTTTAGAAAGAATTGATGAGTTACCTTAATCCTTACCCATCACAGGTTTATGTTGGAAAGGGTTAAATTCAAGTGGGAGTATCTTCGATGCCCATAACGAGGCTAACACCTTGGACAAGCATAGAAATTTACACCTGGTAGGCTTTTCACTGGCCCAAACGAGGCTAACACCATAGAAGGCAGAGATACTTCGCCACCTCCTAAAATATTAGGTGCCTATGCCCCTTCCATTATGTGGAAGAGAATCTAATGCATTTGCATGTGCATAGTGTGAACGGGGGAACAACTTACTTTTTATGACTTGACACTTTTAAAAATAATAAAAACCCATATTCTAAATTCCCTTAGAAATAATGATGCAAAGGGAACAAAAAGGTTAGTGAAAAATATGAAGAATATATATACTAAAATTTATAAGTAAAAAATAAAAAAAAATTATTTTCAAAATATCGAGAATTATAGTTAAATATTGGTTGAAACAAAATTAATCAAAATTTAATTAACACATAATTAATTTTAGGCCTGACTCTCTAGCTATCCCTAGTGGAGTCACCAAGCTATCGCAACGTAGCCCGGATACGAATCCAAACTAAGCCCGACTTAAATGGCCTTCGCTCCTATAGTTATTAAATTTACTACTATTTTATATTCTCTTATTTTTATAGGCCATATCATTATTGACATCTTCTTATTTTGGGGGACTGGGCGGTCAAGATGAATCGCTCACTCGACTTAATGTTAAATAGTCATTACGAAATGACTATTTATTGGGACTCACCGCCAATCTATTTGGGTTAGGTGAGATTGGTCACCTACTAGACTTTGAATTTTAAAGGTTACAAAACCATAGAATACAAACTCCAAGGCCTATGATCATATTAAAGATCATATAAAAGGATTCGGGAGTCAGTTACAATCACAAGTAAGGATCGACCCTCTCGTGATGCTCGAAAATCATTACCTTATTAATTGCGTGTTAACTTGAATTTTAATTTTTATTTGGTTTCAACATATGGCATTTAATTATAGATTCCTGAATTAATAATTTTTTTAAGATGGATTTATTATTCCATATTAGGAATATCGGGTTTTCAAAATTTTGAAGTCAAAATCTTTTTCGTACTCCATCGGAAGACCAATGGAACTCAAAAGCTTTTTATCTTTCTCCTTTGCATCCCAACGAAAAACCAGAGGAACACAAAAGGTTCTAGAATTAAAAATATCTTTTGCACCCCGATGGAGGGCTAAAGGAATGCAAAAGGTTTTATTATTATTTTTTAAAATTTATAAAATCCTGACTTCCATTTTGAAAAAGATATCTTGAAATTAAAATAATCTGTAGAACCTCTATCATATTTTGGGAGAAATTCTACGTATTATTTTAACTTAGAGACATTGCCTCAATCTCTCAAAAAGAAAATTTATATTTTATTGAAAATATTATAAAACTTCCTAAAACTCAATAACAATTTTAAATGATGCACCTATTCCTAATGTATTCCTTAGACACAAAATTATCCTTGTAATCACGTAGGATTTGGTTATAGCGAAATTACCAAACGCCCCTAGGGTATACCTTCGATGTGAAAGTATCCCGATACCCCTAATGGACACCTAAATGACCTTAAAAGGCTAAATGAATCCTAAACATTCACCTTTGGCATAAAAACATCTTGATAAAAAAATTACAAAAATGCTCCTAAGGTATACCTTCTATATGAAAGTATCCGAGTGCCCTTAATGGACACTAAAATGACCTTGGAGGACTGAATGAATCCTAAAAATTCACCTTTGGCATAAAAGCATCTCGGTGAGGAAAATGCCTCTAGGGTGTACCTTCGACATAAAAGTATCCCTATACCCCTAACGGACACTAAAATGACCTTGGAAGGATAATGAATCCTAAACATTTACCTTTGGCATAAAAGCATCCTGATGAGGAATATTACGAAAATGCCTCTAGGTATACCATCGATATAAAAGTATCCCGATACCCCTAATGGACACTAAAATGACCTTGGAAGGCTAAATGAATCCTAAACATTCACCTTAGCATAAAAGCATCCCGGTAAAAAAAATTATGAAAATGCTCCTAGGGTATCGCTTCGACATGAAAGTATCCCGATACCCCTGATGGACACTAAAATGACTTGGAAGGCTAAACAAATCCTAAACATTCACTTTTCGCATCAAAGCATCCTAATAAAAAAATTACGAAAATGTTCCTAGGGTGTACCTTCAACATGAAAGTATCTTGGTATCCCTAACGGACATTAAAATGATCTTGGAAGGATAAATAAATCCTGAACATTTACCTTTGGCATAAAAGCATCTCGGTGAGGAAAATTATGAAAATGCCTCTGGTGTATACCTTTGACATGAAAGTATCCCAGTACCTCTAAAGGACACTAAAATGACCTTGGAAGGCTAAATGAATCCTAAACATTCATCTTTAGCATAAAAATATCTCGGTGAGGAAAATTATGAAAATACCCCTAAGGTATACCTTCGACATGAAAATATCCTGGTACCCCTAATGGACACTAAAATGACTTGGAAGGCTAAACGAATCCTAAACGTTCACCTTTAGCATAAAAGCATCCTTGTAAGAAATATTACAAAAATACCCCTAGGGCATACCTTTAACATGAAAGTATCCCGGTACCCCTAATGGACACTAAAATGACCTTGGAAGGATAAATGAATCCTACACATTCACCTTTGGCATAAAAGCATCCCAATGAAAAAAATTATAATAATGCCCTTAGGGTATACCTTCGACATGAAAGTATCTCGGTACCCCTATTGGACACTAAAATGATGAGAACTGGACGAACGTATCCTAAATATGCACTTTTGGCATAAAAGCATCCTAGTTATTATCTACCACTCGATTTTAAGAAAATTACCAAAATACCCCTAGTTATACCTTCGACATGAAAGTATCCTCGTACCCTAATGGACACTAAAATGATGAAAAGTATTTGAATTTAGTCTAAATGGAAAAGCTAAAAATTTTAGGTTTTACTTGAAATGCAAAATTTATAATCAAGCCCCTAAATTTTTGAAAATTACATTTCGTATCATTCGAAGGATCACACAAGTACGACAGGTTTTGAAAATTTCTATATCCCTACGGAAAGCCATTGGAATAATAGAAATTGTTAAATTGATAAATGTACATTTTACCTCTAAGTCCCTACACTTTTCTAAACTTTCATTTTAGTCTCTATATAACAAAATAACCTAAAAATTATAAAAATCATATGAAATTATGCATGAACATGCAGCCAATTATCATAAAGATTCAGCCAAATACCTTGCTTAATTTTTTTACAATTTACAAAGTAACCCCTAAACTTTATAAAATTACATTTTGACCCCTATATCGTAAAGTACCACAAAAAATCATTAAAAATCATCAAACTAGCAAAGAATCAACACAAAAGTCATGGTAACAATATGCAA
>JBBYHK010003692.1:0-12298 GCA_038382065.1 Adansonia grandidieri | reverse complement strand
CGGTGGTGATATCAACGCTTCTCATCTGTCATCTACTAGTGGAGCTAGCGATCTTCTTCATCAGTATGAGCCACCTCCCCATATGCGCACCCTCGATCTAGATGCAATGCATGTAGTAGAATCTCCAAAATATGCTCAAACATTAGAGTTTTCAAGAAGCTGGAATCCATCTAGTAGTGAGCTCTGCATTGGGATGCAGTTCATAACAAAAGAGGTCGTGGTTTCTGCTATAAAGCACTACAATATCAAGAACTCTGTAGATTACAGATTAGTAGAATCGTTGCCAATCACATATCACGGCTAGTGTACCATATATGTTGCCAGTTGTAACTGGAGTATAAGCACAAGATTATTGAAGAAGATACAAGTATGGGAGATTACAAAGTATAATGGGCCTCATACTTGTGCATATGGGCGTATTTTACAAGATCACATGAAACTAGATTCCAACATGTTTATGCATTTTATCCTTGTTACAAGCAAATCCGGCCATTTTCGTCTTAGTTTTGGTTGCTGAGATATGGAATAGGTATGGATATATGACTTCTTATAGGAAAGCGTGGATAGCAAAGCAGAAGGCAATTGTTCAACTTTATGGAGATTGGGATAAATCATACAATGATCTCCCAAAATGGTTGGGTACAATGCAACATTTTGTTCCTGGCACAATAGTGGAATTACAAACTATACCTGCATACCACGGTCATCAAATGGTGCAAGGTATAGGTATTTTCCATCGACTTTTTTAGACATTCAAGTCTTGCATTGAAGGCTTTCCCTTCTGTAAACCTGCTGTCCAAGTAGACGGTACATTCTTATATGGAAAATGCAAAGGAACATTACTGTTAGCTGTTGCATAAGATGGTAATCGGAACATAGTACCAATTGCCTTTGCCATTGTAAAGGGTGAGACAAAGGAGGCATGGTCATTTTTTCTCAACAGCTTACATAGATATATTGTTAGACAACCTGGGATATGCTTAATATCTGATTGACACGAATCCATAAAATCTGTGATCAAAGACTCAGGTAATGCATGAAAACCTCCGCGTGCATATTCTGTGTACTGTAGTCGACATATTGTAGCCAACTTCATGAGGAGGTTCAATAATAAGGAGTTACGTCGACAAGTTGTTAATATGGGTATGTATCGCATTTATGGTTATTTACTCTTTTATAATTTTATTAATTTTAATGTTTATCTATCAGTTGTTAATAAGTCCAAAAATTATCATATTATTTTTTCAGCGTATGAGTTGCGACGACCCCATTTTCAGTGGCAGTATGAAAATCTTCATGTGCAGAATGCAGAAGCGGCCGGTTGGATCAATAGGATCCCACAAGAGAAGTGGGCACAATCATATGATGAAGGAAGAAGATACGGACATATGACGACAAACTTGGCCGAATGTATAAATTCGGTGTTGAAGGGGACTAGTCATCTTCCTATAACTGCTTTGGTGAAAGCCACATATTTTAGATTAGCAGAATTATTTAGGGTGATAGGGAGCAAGCAGATTGCAACGATGGCAGTCGGGCACAATTATTGTGAAACAGTCACAAATGCCATGTAAGAAAATTGAAGAAAAGCTAACTCATACCTTGTTCGAGGGTTTACACAAACAAATCAATCTTTCTTGGTTGAGGAGTTAGAAAACCCCCAAGAGGGAGTTTTGGCTTCGACATACAAAGTAAATCTTAATGAGAGGTGGTGTGACTGTAGGAAGTTTCAAGCGCACAGGTGCCCATGTTCACATGTTGTTGCTACTTGTGCTCATATCCATATAGATTGCATGCTATATGTGGACAATGTTTATAGACTAGAGACTATAAACAATGTTTATCGACATGAGTTCCAATCCATCGGGAATAAAGCTTATTGGCCGAAATATAATATCCACAACTGTGCCCTAATCCAAAAATGCAGAGAGATCCCCAAGGTCGACCAAAATCAAGTCGAATTCATAATGAAATGGATCCTAAGGAGAGAGGCCAACCAAAACCTTGTGGACTATGTAGGAATGAAGGCCATAGCTGAAAAAATTACCCTTATCAAGTCGACACATCAAGGGAGAGTTCGCATCATTGATTATCAGTTTTTGTTTATGATTATATTACGTATAATTAACTATTTATATGTGTAAAATTTATCACTTTCAATTTCATGATGTAAATATTATTTTTTTAATGAAATGCAATTAAAGTTATTTTTATTTATCTTGCAACATAAATAATAGAAACACATATTATAAAAAATAATATAATTACCATAGGAAATTAATATTTATAATATAATGATCATATAACCGTATATTATTAGAATTTATTATAATATAATTACTATTATAAAATATCTTTAAGATATAGTTATTAATTATTGTAATGTAATAATAACGATATAATGCATTGAACATGTAACCTACACAATTATTCTAATATAAATTATATCAATGTAATATACATAATAAAATATTTTTTATTAATTATCTTCCAACATAAGAAACATAAAAAAAATTTAAAATACAAATGTATAATATTTACAGCAATGTATAACACCCTAAAACTGCATAACTGTAAAACTATAAGACTATAAACTGTATAATACAAGTGAGTAATACAAGTTTATATCTATTGACAGGGGGCCCTATTGCGCGGTGTAGAACAACAATGCGGGGCTCTCCTATTACGTGGTGGCAATACTCTTCGTTCAACATTTTCATCTTCATTGCCACATATGCCCCTAGTTTGACATCTTTGGGCTCTTACTTCCATCGCTGGTGCTTCTTCTTCAGTGGTTTCTTCCTGAGTCGGCATAGAATCCTTATGTTCGCTTATAACCTTAGTAATGTCAGCCATATAAAAAAACCCTAACCCACTACCCATGAAAGTAGTACGCGGTGGGCCAAAATTAGGGAAGGTACTGCTCTCCAAGGGGGTTCCAAACTGATATACGCTTCTCATATGTGCTACAGGTGATATAGGAGTCAAAATGTTGGCATCTAACCTACTGGTGAGCGGCTCCGGCTGATAGCACCTATCATCATCATCCCCACCATGACTGAATGAATACTTGTGACTGGATGATACCCAAGATCACGCTCTGGTTCAAGATGACTAAAGGACATCCTAGGTGCATTGATATCATTAACCTCTGCTGAAATAGGTTGATTCATCCTTTGACTAATTCCATGCTGTCAAGTACGCCTGTGAAGCTCTATAGGAGGGTATGGATTTGAAGTTTGTTGATAATGTGAGCTACTCCTCACATCCTGAAGTCCTGATGATGGGAAAATAAATGGTCGGCCTTGAGTATAAAACCATCTGATGTATTCATCTGATAGTGAGAAATTGTTGTACATAATTTCAAAACCCTGAACAATTCATCTAGAATGTTTTTTACAAAACCGGAACCAGTTTGAATGCATTTCAGCCTAGTTTTCTACATGATCACAGTGCATATAAACTCTATGAACTTTGTCAAGGTTCACAGGTGGTAGGAGGATTGCTTGTTGCATCTCAAATTGGCATAAGACCCTAGCTGGCTGGTGCCATTCCATAATCTGAAAACATATTAATGCTGTGTTTGCTCTCCAAATATGGCTATTTTGGAAGGCTTCTGATAGGAGGCATTCCACAATTTCATTTGCAATATATAGCCTCCATAGAAATTGTGAAAATATAGACAAAAATTAATACTGATCATATGCAATAAGTTAGCTTAAAAATGCATGTACTTAAGGTAAACTATTACAAAATTTACCGTAGCATGTCCCATGTGATCCAGTCATACTCTAATGCTTTCAACGTCCATAGTTGTATGACCAAACTGCTTCGGACTGCACCATCTATTCAAATACATATAAAATATGAATAACCCGCATGCAAATGTAAGTTCTCCAAGAATAAATATAATACTTATATTTATTACCTTAACACAAGGAGATATACATAATTTTCTCTAACTATCGGTGCAAGAAATGGAAGCCGGTACCATGCCTATGACTGTAGCAGCATTAAACAGCCACCTATTTCATATGTTGCCCCAATTATTGCACGGCAGAGTTCCCTACAAGAACCCTAAACATGCGAAACCCCAACTATACTTCCTTACTTCATTCAAATTTGCCAAAAGTGAAAGATACATCAAATGCACATGATTTCCAGATTTATCAACCATTAACATTCCACCAATGATGCTTAAAATATATGCTCGAGTAGCGGATTCCAGTTGTCATTCAGTTACGTGTTTAGGGATATAATGAAACATTTCTATCAACCAAGTCATTTTGATAGTTGAGCCTTAAATGAAGTTTTCGAGAGAGATCACGCCTAACAATTCTTTGAATAAAGCCTCCCAGTGTAACCGACTTCCCTCTATTACCTCCTTCCCATCAATTGGTAGACCTAGTTGAAGTGCAACATCCTCTAGTATGATTATGCATTCACCACATGAAAAATGAAATGTATACGTCTCAGGCCTTGTTCAACCAACGCACATATTAGTCCTACCTCATATTGACAGCGGTTAACTAGGGCTGCATGGTAAAATCCGGCTCTTCTTAAATAGTCTTTAATTAATGGATTCTGTGATTCAAAATGCTTTTCATGATCGTGTTTCCAATCGAGTATCTTGTCCAAAAAGTCATTAATTTATATTTGTAAAACTTATAATTTATACTGTTTTAAATATATCATTAACAAAATTTATAATTTAGTACCTCAAATAATACCCTTGATGATATATGATGCTCTTGTAATCTCAATAACGATGATGATGATAACACCATTGAATTGATCAAAATTTTTTCTACAATAAAAAATTTCATTTAAATTCATCATTACCTAGCCTTAAGACAAAAATTAAACTAAATTTCTACAAAAAAAATCACATATATTTGAAATATTTAAACGCTTCAAAGTTATATTCAACTTCTTCCTCGCAATCATCAGGTGAATAAAAAGTTAACTTAATTACAACAAAAATCACTTTAACCATTACTAAATAATTTATATTTAATAATAAAAATTGACAACACCCTAATATTTCAACCAAAAATACTAATAAAATCAAATTAAATTGTATGATTTTAAGATGAATTATCTAAAATATCATACATAAAAATTAAAATAAATATTACGTATAATTAATTATAGTTAACATTAATGAACTTTTACAATTGAAAATAAAACATAATTACTAAAAAAATTTATATAATCATATCAAAAATTACTTTTACGAATAAAATTCAATCATACCTGGAAAAAAGCTTTAACTCGATTACTTAACTTTCAATAACACCTTAACTTGATTATGTTCTTTTCGTAAAAATTTTTTCGTTATATAAGCTCCTCATCAAAAGAGGAAGCTCCTTTTATAGAGAGTTCCCTTTGTCCCTCCATCAGGCAAAGGTCAGAAGGATATGACAGAAGCCATATCCCTCTGTCAAGGCTGCAAATGCCTAAATTATAAGGGTCACGGGTAAGTGACCCTTATAATTTAACAAAAAAACAAAAAAAAAAAAAACTTAGTTGGGAAATCGCCGTATCACATGGAGATTTTCCAATTAATTTTTAAATTATGGTGGCCGGATCTGCAATTGATGAGAAATCGCCACTTCATTTGTCGAATTCTTATAACAAGTTGAGAAATCGCCATCTGATTTGGCGATTTTTCAACTAAATTTTACAATTAAGAAATCGTAATTTGAAATAGCGATTTTTCAACTAATTTTCAAAATTGGCCTATTTCAGTAAATAATCTGAAAATGGCTTATTTACGTAAATAAAAAAATTATATTATTTTAATAAAAAAGTCGGGAATCGACTCTTCTGTATATATAATCTATATATATTATATACACATATATAAATTATAAATATAAATTATATATATAAAAAATAGTATTAAGAAATAGTAAAATATTAAAAAATATTTTTATTAAATCGTAGGTTCCTATTTAAAAATAATAAAAATAAAAATATATTTTATATTAAATTTTAAATATTGTTTATAAATAACAAAAAATAAAAATTATTTTACATTAAATCCTGAATTATCATCTATAAGTATTAAAAAAATAAAAATATTTTATATTAAATCTCAAATTAATATATATAATATATAATATAATATATGAATATATAATATATTATAATATTATATATGTTGAGGATCGGCTTCCTTCTAAGGGAATTGACCCCGTACAAATTATATATAATATATATAATTATATATATTACACATAAATTATATATTTTAAAAATATTATATTAAATCTTGAATTACAAAATAGTCTTGAATTATATTAAATACTTGATTAATATCAAAAATCATAAAATTAAAAAATATTTAATATTAAATGAAATTACATTTTGAAAAATTAAAAATAATATATATTATACATATTATATATAATATATATTATATAATACATATATAATAAAATATAATATTTTAAATATAGTATAATAATATATCATATAATATAATATATTATATACGATAAAATATAAAAATATTTTATATTAAATTTTGAAAAACTAGTTTAAAATAATAAAAATAAAAAATATTAAATATTAAATCCAAATTATTTTTTAAAAAATTCAAAATAATATGTACTATCTACAATATGTATTATATACTACATATATAAAATAATGTATAATATTATAGAAATAACATAATAATATATTATATAATATATAATATGCAATAAAATATTAAAAATATTTTATATTAAAAGTAATTACTAATTAATAATAAGTTCATATAAAAAATATTTTGTATTAAATCTTGGATTATTATGTAAAAATAAAAAGTAAAAAATATTTATATTAAATCTCCTATTATTTTTGAAAAAATAAAAAATAAAAAATATTATATATAAATTATATAATATATTATATTTATATATATTAAATAATAAAAATAAAAAATTTTATATTAAATTCTAAATTACTATTTAAAAAATAATAATAATAATTAAAAATATTTTATATTAAATCTCGAATTATTATATAAAAATAATAAAAATAAAAAAATTATATTAAATCTTGAATTATTATATAAAAATAATGACTAAATATGACTCACCATAGCTAAATGTATGAATGACTATAACTAAATGTACGAATGACTATAACAAAATGTACAACTCACCTTAACTAAATGTACGAATGATTATAATGAAATGTACGGATGAGTATAATTAAATGTATTACTCACCATAATTACATGTACGACTCATCATTACTAAATGTACGACTTTCTATAACTAAATGTACAACTTCCCA
This sequence comes from Adansonia grandidieri, assembly GCA_038382065.1. Lineage (NCBI taxonomy): Eukaryota > Viridiplantae > Streptophyta > Magnoliopsida > Malvales > Malvaceae > Adansonia > Adansonia grandidieri. The sequence goes on along the minus strand of JBBYHK010003692.1, from coordinate 5,005 downwards.
TAACTAAATATAAAGCACACATACAAAGTAGTCTTGTTCATGTATGATCGACATCAACTTTAGCACAGCTTTATATATGCTAAAGCTGATTACTCTTGTATAGTAGGAGGATGACGTTCCAATAGAAACAAAAAAAAAAAAAAAACTTGTAAGAAAAAATAAATAGTAAAGAATGTAGGCATTTAACTTTGTTAACATCCTTTCGAACAAATCATGCTCAACTCATGTATATAATTCTCAATTAAAGTTGTTACATAGAGAATTTCACTTTTTAAATACTTTTGCATAGAATTATTGTTAAGCACTTAAAGACAGAATTTTTAATTAAACCTTTCTACATAAATTTACTTTAGTAATAATTTTTTTTAACAATAAATTGTAAAAAATGTATATTTTATCATGAAATTAGTTTTTTGTTAATATAATATAATTATTAGTAATATACTCAAATATATTATTAAAATAATGAAAATTTTTCACTTTAAATTACTAAAAAAATTATTTTTTCACATACATAATATATTTAATAAAAATAAAAATAATTTTTATAATTTATAGTTAATTTTCTTAAAAAAATATTTTACATAAATTCATTACAGATTTGGTAATATTCTATGTTAAACTTTAATGTTTGTATGTAATCCGGTAATGTTTATATGTAAATTGTTATATACAAGCATTACCTTCAAAGATTCTTTACATATATACATTACATGTAACACAAATTATATATAACATTATATAAATTGTAATATTTATGTGTAATTTTCATAATATTTAGTTGTAATTTGATGAACTAATAAAAATATAAATTTTATCATGAAATTAATTTTTTCTTAATATAATATGATTATTACTAATATACCTAGATAAATTATTAAACTAAAAAGATATGAAAATTTTTTCACTTAAAAAACTACTACAAAAATTAATTTCCCACGTATATAATATATTTAATAAAAATAAAAAATAATTTTGATAAAATTATAGTTAATTTTCTTAAAGGAATATTTTACATATATACATTATAGATTTAGTAATATATTTAAGTAAAACTGTAATGCTTTTATGTAATCTGGTAATATTTGTATATAATAATTTACATACAGACATTACTTTTGAAGATTTTTTATACACATGCATTACATATGACACAAATTACATATAAACATTATGCAAATTGTTATATTGATGCGTAATTTTCATAATATTTAGTTATAATTTGACCAACTAATAAAAAATATAAATTTTATCTTAAAATTATTTTTTTCTTAATATAATATAATTATTACTAATATACCAAAATAAATTATTAAAATAAAAAATATGAAAATTTTTTCACTTCAAAAATTACTACAAAAATTAATTTCCTTCATATATAATATATTTAGTAAAAAATAAAAATAATTTTGAGATGGTTGATTTTCTTAAAAGAATGTTTTACATCATATATTATAGATTTGGTAATGTTTATATGTAAAACTTGTAATGTTTATATATAATCTAGTAATATTTATATGTAATAAATTATATACAAATATTACCTTGAAAGATTTCTTAAACAAATACATTACAAGTAACGCAAGTTACATATAAACATTTGTAAATTGTAATGTTTATATGTAATTTTGTAATCTTTAATTGTAATTTTACCAACTAATAAAAAAAACATATTTTTTATCATAAGATTAATTTTTTATTAATAAAATATAATTATTACTAATATACCTAAACAAATTATTAAAATAAAAAAATATAAAAAATTTTCAGTTAAAATATTACTAAAAAAATTAATTTCCTACATATATAATATATTAAATAAAAATAAAAATTAATTTTAAAAAAATTATAGTTAATTTTCTTCAAAGAATATTTTATATAGATACATTAGAGATATAGTAATGCTTTTATGTCAAATTATAATATTTGTGTATAATTTGATCATATTTGTCTGTTTATACTCAAATTTTTTTACACAAATATATTACCTATAGTCCTATACTATAATGATTCTTGTAATGTATAATATATATGTGTAAATGTAAATAAAGAATTTGTAATAAATATTTTTATTACATATGATAATAAAATTATGTTATAGATAATATAGTTTATGTAATTATTATATTTTATTTATTACTATTATTATATTTTCTAATATATTTATGTAACTTATAAAATTTTTGTGTAAATATAATAAATTTATGTTTTACAATTTTTTTTATCTTTTATGTAATATATAATGTATATATATGTAATTGTAAGAAAATATTTAATACTTATTTATATTCCTATGATAATAAATGTATGTTATAGATAATATAATTTATATAGCTATAATATTTTTTGTAATAGTACTTCATATTACCTATTGGTAATATATTTATGTAACTTATAAAATTTTTATATAAATGTAATAGATTTATGTATTATAACTTTTGTTATCTTTTGTCATAATTTCTGTAAGTATATAATATAAACATGTAATTATAAAAAAAGTGTAATACTTATTTACGTTACCTATGATGATTTACGTACATAATAGATAATATAATTTGTGTAATTATAATATTTTATGTAATACTATTTTTTATTACCTAATTGTAATATATTTTTGTAACTTACAAAATTTTTACGTAAATGTAATAAATTTATGTATTACAACTTTTACTATCTTTTATTTTAATTTATGTACGTAAATAATATATGTGTAATTATAATAAAAATATGTAATACTAAGTTATATTACTAATCATAATCATTTATGTAATAGATAATATAATTTATGTAACTATAATATTTATTGGTAAATTTTAAATTTTTTTTAATGATAATGATTTATGTAACTTGTAATATATTTATATAATTATAATAATTTTATATATTATTAGATAATAATATATATAAAAATAAAATAATTTAAATAAAAATTATTGCAACCAAAACTGTTGTTTAAGAAACGTATGCTAGAAGCTTTGGTTAGTATCAGCTTAAGTTAAAGAGAATCGTTAGATGAAATAGAGTTTGTCTGAATCATTGAAATTAATTTATTTGTATGACTGATTAACTTGGTCTTCAAAACTTTCTTCCTAAATGAAAAACCCTAAAGTTCTAATGCCCTGCTTCTTTACTATCTGCTTGCAACCCGGCTCTTTATCCACTCCTTCCCAAAACTTGGAAAGAAAAATAATGCCTTTTTCTTTGTTGGTTTAGTTGGCCTTTTGGTCATCAAATGCAAATGGCCTCAGCTAATGCTCTTTCTTCAGCTTCTATTCTTTGCTCTCCCAATTAGGTAACACTATGAGAAAATTGGGGTCTATTGATCGTCGGTTTGCCGAACCAATTAAGCTGTCAAAATGGTTCAAAATCTTCGCCAGCTTTTGACAACCGCCTACAAAAGCAAGGGTTTCAAAGGCACTCATGTGCAACAAAAACTCCTATCAGCTAACATTTGACTTTATTGAAATAAAAAAAAAAGTTGCTCGAAATCATCTTCTATGCTCTCTTCAAAAAATTTATGTGATTACTAGAAAAGATCAAGATCAAATTCAATGGCACTTTTTTTTTTTAAAAAAAAAAATTGTTTTGATTTTTTTTTTTTAAATTATGGATTTGATTTTGGTCTTTGGTGAAAGATTTGGAAGGTTTAGGTGTTAGGATGCCAGAGTTGCCATCCAAAGCGAGGATGTTGAGCTTGTTGCTTTTAACGATCCTTTCCTTCGTATTTCTTACTTATTTATTTAATATTTAATTTTTTTGCATTAGAATCCTTGCATGTTTTACTAGATTGGTCTATTAAATTAATTTTATTGTGGAAGTTCTTTCAATATAAAAAAAAAAAGGCTAACCTGAGATGGGTGATGATTTGAAATTTTCTTCCAGGTTTTATTTTTGCACTTGCTTAGTTACCAAACAGACCATGATGTGTTTTAACTTTTCACTGGAAATAATTTAAATTTCAATTAATAATGGATCTATTGAAAGTTGGATCTATCAAAAATTTATGATAATGAATTGATTCTGCTTAGTTTTTTATTGAGTGCATCTTGTACCCTATTTGAAAGGAAAGAATGAAAATGAAGAACCATTTGATTACTTTTAATGATTTTTTGTTTTTATTTGCTTAATCCATTTAATTTTTTTGGTTTAGACTTAATCTATTTGTGAAGAATTAAGCAAGTTAATTACAAAGTAGAACCAGTTGTGAAAGGATGGCCCGCTGATGAATTTTTAAATTAATACCACTACGATGAATATGGCATATTCGGGTGAGATTTTCAAGTTTATACTGAAACCTAAAGCCTCTACCGAAACCATCTTCTTTATCAGAGTTATTCTATAGTTCTGATAATTTCTTGCCGTATATCATTATCTCTATTATGACTGCTTTGCAGAACTGGAGGTGAGGACTACTTCTTTAATTACAACAAATGCGGTAAGTTAAACTGGATAATGTTTAATTCAAAACAAATCAAATGCAGTCGCGCTTTGTTTTCTTCTTTTGCCATCTAGCATTTTAGGTTGCGATCAAGAAGGAGGATTTAAAGTTGCTGCTACATGAGTTGAAATATAGTTTGATATATTGAGGATTTAAAATTGTTGCTACACGATGTTGCTATTCAAAACTAATGAAGGATGCACATCGATGCGTGGAGAGAGCAGTGCACCTGATGTAATAATTTAAATAAAATGTACCTCTAGTTATTATTGGTCAAGAACCTAGACTCACTCCAAATATACAAAGACGAATACCCTGTATAAGCCTTCTAATCTATATCTTTTTCTTGATAATTACCTTATGATGGTGCACAGGCAATTTCCATAGAATAGACTAGGGACTTATACTAGAAGACTAATTAGAGTTGTATCTTACCATCAAGAAATCTGTATTCTAACTAGTTACTGACGTAGAGTTTAACTCTTATCATTAGAGTAGTTAAATTGAATAGGATTTACTTTATAATTTTACCTTAATAATTTGATTTAATTATCTTGGTCCATTTAT
>JBBYHK010003691.1:3115-59885 GCA_038382065.1 Adansonia grandidieri | reverse complement strand
GAGGCTGTGTAATGATGAAAATGAAGCATGGTAAGTTTATATATCTAACAACATCAAGGTGTCAAGAGGGTCATCAAAATCCTAGGACTACCATAACCAAGGGAACAAAGATGCATAGGAATGTTACAAGGGTCATGGCAACATGAAGGGTTCACTAAAATGAAATGGATGATCAAAACAGAAAATACATGGGAAAAGGTAAAAAATATACCAGCAAAGGCTTGAAGTTTCTTTTTTCTTTACTGCAATAACTTTAAGCTTAGTTCCTTCCCTCTTTTTGCTACTGTTTAACAAGAAAATGGTGAAAAAAAGAAGCTTTTTGGTAATGTGGTTGCTAATAGGGTGTTTTGAGGATGAAAATATATGAAAGGCTGAGTTTTTGAAGGTGTTCTGGTGGTGGTTTTAGGGTGCCACGGGAATAAAGGTTGGTTGAGGGTGGAAGGCAATGGAATAATATTTTTTGGTGAACTTTTGGAGCTGGAGTTGCTGGAGGATTTTTGTGGGGATGGGTGAAGAGTTTTCTGGGATTGCTAGAGAGCTTTTTTTGATAGCTAAAAGTTTTTTTCTGAGATAGCTGGTAGTTCTTTTCAATGCTGAGCCACTGTTTTTAGAAGATAATGTAAATGGCACTTTTGATTTTTCCTTTCTACACCAAGGGACATATCCAGCTACCATGCTGAGTTGACTCTCTTCTTATTAGTTCTACCATGCTAAACAAGGAGGCAGAAAAGGCTGTGATAGCCTACAATTAGAGATATGCCTACCACACCTACTTACACCCATATATCTTATGAAAGTGACCTTTGTCATTAATTGGTTGGAGTCCAAAAATTTGTTAAAATCTATTAATGAACCTATATTTGAGGTTTGCAATGTTTTTATGATAGTTCCTTGGTGCAAAAACATGTTTAAATCAGGTTTTCAAAGGCTAAAACATGGCTCAAATTAGGCATAAATGCCTTGGTGTATCGATATAAAACATGTTGTATCGATACACAAAGTACTTTTTACTCCTAAGTATCGATACAATGAGTTTTGTATCGATACTATGAGCAAAAAATGTTTCTAGTCTCGAGAATTAGAGGGCACTATCGATAGTCCATGGATTTGTATCAATACTCATGCTTGTGTATCAATACATTTTTCCAAAAATCACAACTTTAGCTTCTGCCAAGGTCTGTATTGATACAGACATGCCAGGTATCGATACCACACCTTGGGTATCGATATCGAACCTTTTTGTATCGATACTACATGTGAAAATTCAAGTTTTTTGTACTGTAAAGGCCTCGTTTTAATACTTGCGTCTCAATATAACTTGTACTACCTGTGGCTTCTCGATTTACTTCAACTTGGTCACAAACAATAGGAAATTGATTTATGTATTAATTTGATTAACCTTGGTGACACCATGAAACATAGCCTTTGATCCCTCGTTGTTACATTTTCTTTGTGACACGACACCCGATAGTCGTCTCCTAGATTTTATTTCTATTTTTTTATTTTATCATCTTTTACCTAACTCCTAGGATGTCAAAAACTGGTCTGGATAAAATAAGGAGTCTACAAATGACATAAATTAGATTTATGAAGTCTAATTAGAGATGTCTTAATATGACAATAAAGATAAGAATGTTCTACCAAGATAATGTCTATTATAGACATGCTTTAGGGATTTTATTAAATAAAGCCAAATAATTGTATTTAGAAAATTAAATAGTTATTTGATAATATTTAATTAATTATTTAATATTATTTACATGAAACAAAATTGCTTTACTAGGGTTAGAAAATTTAATTATGAATTAAAATATCTAACATGTTAATTTAAGGGTTAGGCCAAAAGCCCTAATTATCAAGTTAAGAGAGTTTAGTAGTGAATTGCTCCACATTGGGCTTGCTAATGGGGTAGGGGCATGGAATAGCTATCTTTGGTGTGCTATTGGGATAAAATATTAATAAGCTAATATTAAGGCCCAATCTTTAACAAGCTAATGAAAATAGTTTTAATGGGCTTTAAGAAACATTCCAAAGTGGGCCACCTTTTGGGTTTGTTAGTATTGGGTTCAGTTGATCCAATCTTGACACAACAAAATTATAAAAATAGTTTTCTAGCATTAAGGAATTAATTTTTCACAAAAATTATGAAATTGGCTAAATCTTGAAATCCCTACTTCCCTAAGTCCACTTGTGCAAATTTGTATCCTAGGTGATTATAAAATGTTTTTTTTATCACAATGAAAGATGGAAAATCAGTTTTCTGTCCTGAAGGTATCAATCCAAATAAAAAATTAGGATTTTTGGCTTCATTTGCTTGCATCCGTGAAAGAAAGCTACTTCGTTATAAACTATTTTTTCTCCTTTTTAGCACAACAGGCAAGGGAATTGTTCCTGGATCCTTTTAGATTTGAACCTGTTGGATATATATATTTTGGTTAAGGCTTGACCTTAATAGTCATTATGAAACGACTATTTTTTTGGAGTCGCCACCAATCTGCTTAGGTTAGGTGAGATTAGTCACCTACAGAGTTCATATTTTGAGGGTTATGAAACCTTAGAATACCAACTCTAAGATTCAGAATGATACTAGAGATTATATAAAAGGGTCTAGAAGTTGGTTGTAATCATAAGTATGGATTGACTTTTCGTGATGCCCAAAAATCAATATCTTATTAATCACGTGTTAACTTGAATTTCAATTTTTATCCTGTTTTAACATATGGCATTTTCTTATAATTTTTGAAAGAATTTTATGAAACAAATTTATTATTTCATGTTGAGAAAATGGAGTTTTTGACATTTTTGAAAATCAAAATCTCTTATGCTCCCAACTGAAGGACCAATGGAATGAAAGTTTCTTTTTTTATCATTCTCTTTTGTACCCCACTAGAAAACCAGATGAACACAAAAAGTTTTAAAAAAATGAAAATATCTTTTGTACCTTCTGGAAGGTCAGAGGAATGCAAATAGTTTTATCTTTTGGAAGTTTATAAAATTCTCAATTTTTACTTTGAGAGGGATATTTCGATACTACAATAATTGAGGAACCCCTCTCATATTCTGGGAGAAATTCCATGCATTACGTTAACTCAGAGACATTGCTTTAGTTTTCTAAACACAAATTTTTGGTTTTATTAAAAATACTTATAGAATGTCCTAAGACCTAGTAACAATCTAAAATGACGAATCGATCCCTATTGCGTACTTTTGACATGAAAGTGTCCTAGTAATCATATAGGTCTTATTCTAATGCAAATTACCAAAATACCTTTAAGGTATACCTTTAAGATGAAAAGTCTTGATAACCTTTAAGAACTAAAAAATGATCATAAAAAGGTGAACCTCTCCTAAAAATACACCTTTGGCATAAAAGCATCACAGTGACTATGTCAGACTTAGTTCTTAAAATTACCAAAATGCCTCTAGAGTATTCTTTTGACACGAAAAAATCGTGTAACCTTAAAAGACATGAAAAGGATGATAGAGGGGTGAACCTATTCTAAACACACACCTTTGGCATAAAAGCATCCTAATGACTACCTAAGACTTGGTTCTAATGAAATTGCCAAAATGCCCTTGGGGTATACCTTTGACATGAAAGTATCCCGACAACCCTAAAGGACAAAAAATAAGTAATAGTGATGTTTCACCCTAAATGGGTAATTTAAATAACCAATATGACCTAAAGTACAAAAATTACTAATGGGTCCTTAAATTTCTCAAAATTACATATTAGTCTTAAATTAGCTAAAAATCCTAAAATGTTTTTTTGTTCTAAATACCCTAAATGGGTAATTTAGATTTTAAAGTGACCTAAAATGAAAAAATTATAACTAAGTCCCTAAAATTTTTAAAATTACATTTTACACCCCAACGGAGAATTGAAAGAATATAAAATGTTTTAATATTTTTAAGACCCCATTGGAGGATTAGTGATATGTTAAAAATATTCTAAAAATTCTAAATGAACAATTTTATGTTGTGGATGGCCATTTTGAAGTAAAATGCTAAATTTTCCTAATGATCCCTAAACTTTCCTAAACTTGCAAATTAGTTACTACGTAATCAAAACATCAAATAAATCAAGATAATCACAAAAAATCATATAGAAAATTACAAGGTTTGAACGCCTTCTTTTTCCCTAGAATAAAATTTTCAATATTTACACAGAAGTCCTTAAACTTTCTAAAATTACAAAAAAAACTAAAAATAAAAAAAATGCATTTTAACCTGATAAATACATAAAATACAACCTTAAAGATGCATGTGTGTTTTAGCCAAGCATGGAGGGTGTAAACAAAATTTTTATTATTTTTTTAGTTTTTACAAATTAGTCCCTAAACTTTATATATTTACCAAATAGCATAAAAATACAAAAAAAAAAAAAAATCACCAAATATACAATCAGCAAGTTCGACCAAGATGGATTACCACAATAAACAATAATTTTCAAAGTCTATAATCATATATTCTAGCTTTATTAGACACAAGCTAACATCATCATGTAATGAATCTTGAAAAAACTAAGCATATAACATGTTTCTTCAACATATCAAGAAGAAAATATTAAAGAAAATGGCATTCATATAATCATAAACATGATAAAACTAACACCATATCAACAATTATGTAAGAAAAATAAATATTATTAAGAAAAATCAAACATAACTATTAAAATCAAAGAAAATGGATATTAACCATCATTTTTGCCTTTCAACATGAATCAAAGTTCATGAGCTAAAATATGATTTTGGTTCACCAAAAAGACGAAAAATGAATGAAATAAACAAAACTTGAAGATTATAGAAAGAAAACTACCTTAAGCTTTGAAAAATTTTTTAGTGTTTTTTCAATCTTTTTTTCCCTAAGCGAAAAAAACCCCTCCAAGCAAAATCCTCCCCTTATTTATAAAGGGAGGATTGGCCGGGGATCTAAAAAATCCTTGGCTTAAATTTTCATTCTTTTTTTTTCAATTTCATTTCATTTTTTGTTTCTGTCTTATTTGTTAAGATGCATTAATTTGATATGAAATTAATGGTAATTCCCAAGTATTTTATCATGATTACAGTGACAACATTAACTAATAGGTAATTAGAATCTAACTAAATTGGTTTAGAGAAAAATTAGAAATCAACTAGACTAGTTTCCATGAAACTAGTAGAAAATAATTAATTAATTAAAATAAAATTAAAATGATGATAACAAAATAAAGAATTAAAAAAATTTAAAATTGATATATATATATATATATAAATTCAAACCTCATGAAGTTTAATTGAATAATCAAAAACTGGTTTAATATGAATTTAATAAAAATATTTGATGACTTTTGAAAATTATAAACTTGAAAAAATCCAATTGAAAAAATTTATAGAGTAGAAAACTTCGTAACTTGAAAATGAGAAAAATCCATAAAATGGATTCGAAAAGGATTTTGAAGTTCAAAACTTGAGAAAATTTCAACAAAAATTTTATAGGTAAAGGAAAGCTTATATTTCAAAACCAAGAAAATTTTAAAGAATACATTCAAAATTATATAAAATGGGTTAAGTACAACATATTGTCCAAAATATTAATTATCAGAAATCAAAAAGGTAAAATTCTAAAATCCAAAATAATTTTAATTGGGAAAATTTCATGAGCATTCACAATGCTGTGAAAATTCAAAAGTAATTAACAAAATTGACAATTTGCTACCTCATGGTAGAAAATACCAATACTTGCTTTTTTCTTGAATATTTTTGATTTTTTGAAATGCATATTGGCATAAATATTGCACATGTGTAGATAAAAAATACGATGATCAATTTTTCAAGCTTTACAAAAAATCTTAAAAAATTCTTAAAAATAGGGAATTTGACTGTGATATTATTTGCAAGAATGATTTTCAAAATTTGACAAAAGAATATTTAAAAACTGATTTTCTTTTAAATATTCATCCATTTTATCTAAGATCGGTCTTTGAATGACACTTTTTCTGTCACATGTCAATACGACCATCTATGTGTGATAGAATAAGTTAAAAGATTTGTAAACTATAGGGCAGAGGTCGACCTCTATCAGAGCATTGGTTTTATTCTTGATCTCAAATAACTAAGACTATTGGAAAAAAGAGCTAGATGAAATTAGGTGTCTACAGCTGCCCCTCTTTGGCCATTACTGAAAATCAGGAGTAAGGCAAAGACTAAATAGACATCATTTTATCTAGTTCTATTATTTTCAAAAAATTAAATAAAACTGCATTATATGCACATTAAAATATAGATAATCAAGGGCAAAACCTAGGTCGAAAAAGAGTTTGCTAGGATGAAACCATATGAACCAACTAAGGAATAACTAGGGCAAAACTACAATCGAAAAGGGGGTTGGTCAGGATAAAACCATGCAAATCAACTAAGGGATGAATAGGGTAAAAGCATAATTGAAAAGAGGGTTGGTCGAGACAAAACCATATGAACCAACTAAAGGAGAACCACAGCAAAACCATAGTTAAAAAGAGGGTTGGTTGGGACGAAACCATATAAACCAACTATGGGATGGCAATGGCAAACCATAGTTGAAGAGGGGGTTAGTCGGGACAAAACCACATAAGCCAACTAAGGGATAACCAAGGTGAAACCATAGTCCAAAATGGCCAAGACAAAACCACAAGAACCAAGTAAAGGATGACCAGAGAAAAACCATAGTCAAAAAGGGCTTGGTCAGGATGAAACCAAATGAACCAACTAAAAGATAATTAAGGCAAAACCATAGTTGAAAAGGGGTTGGTCGAGATGAAACCATACAAACCAATTAAGGATGACTAAGGCAAAACCATATTTAAAAAGGGGTTGGCCAAGATGAAACCATATAAACCAACTAAGGATGACCATGGTGCAACGATAGTTAAAAAGGGGTTAGCTATGACAAAACCATACAAACCAAATAAGGAATGACCCAATGAAAATGCAGTCGAAAAGAGGCTGGCTAGGATGAAACCATATGAACCAATTAAGGATGATCAGGGTAAAATGATAATCGAAAAGGGGTTAGTTGAGATGAAACTATATGAACCAACTAAGGAATGACCAAGGCAAAACCATAGTCAAAAAAAGGTTAGCCGGGATGAAACCATATGAACCAACTAAAGAATGACTAGGGCAAAACCATAATCTGATAAGTATTTTTGGAGAATGAAATGAATCCAATAAGTCTAATCCTATACTTGAAGTTAAAGGCATCTTCAAAAAAATTTATAACATTTCTTTTTCTCTTAATGAAAGAAAAACTTAAGAGGGTCTCTAGACCCAAAAAATCAAATTGGGCAATGCATCAATACCATCTAGGGGCTAAAAAAGGAGAACATGATGGGGAATATATGCTCTCTAAAATTTTCTATCAATAGTTGAAACAAAATGATAAAGTAAAGGTAGCCTAATGGTTGAAGAATCAAATCTTTGATCTTTCTTCCAAGAAATCATCTAATATGACTTATTTTCCTCATTAGGGATATGTTTTGACTTGTAAAAATGACACAAGTTCAATAACCACTATCAATAGATTTGGATATGACATCAAAGTCCTTGAAAATTATTTTGGTTACCACCACCAAAAACTTTGGATGTGACATCAAGGATTTTAGAGACTCTTTAAAATACTTTGGATTTCACCGTTGAAAATTTGTTTTTAAAGGCTCTTTATATTATTCAAATATCATCATCAAAGACTTTGAAAACTCTTTTAAATGCTTCAAATATCACCATTGAAGAGTTTGAAAACTCCTTTAAATGCTTCAAATATGACAATCAAAGACTTTGAAAACTTATTTAAACACTTCAAATATTACCATCGAAGCTTTATTTAAAAACTTTTAAATGCTTCGAACATCACCATCGAAGCCTTGTTTTGGTGTAAATTATTTTAAATGCTTCAAATATCACCATCAAAACTTGGAAAACTTTTGAATGCTTCAAATATCACATCGAAGCTTTGAAAACTCTTTCAAACACTTTAAATATCACCATCAAAGCTTTGAAAAATATTAAAAATAAAAACTTTTAAATGTTTCAAATCACCATTGAAGCTTTGAAAATCCTTGAAAAATCAAAACTTTGAAATGCTTTGAATATTGACATCAGATCTTTAAGATTTCTTCATGTACCTGATAGTAGGATTGCGATAAGAGGCGATAGATTTCTTCAAAGAATTTTTTAATTTTTCCTTAAAAGTCATCAAATATCACATTAGTATTCATCAATTCAAAGATATAACTTATTTAATTGGATAAATATCTGCTTAAGGCATATTTACAAACTTTTATTGAAATCATGAAAAGTATCATATCTCATCAAAATTCAAGGATTTATGAAACGAGATCACCTTCTCATTCTAAACTGTGAGAGAATCTTCTTGATAAAAAATTATTAAAATTTCAAAATAATTTCAATCATGAGTTTTCTGATATCAAGGATTATGGATATGCTATTTTCACCGTGATATTAAAGCTTTCTTATGATCTATGATCACCATGTCAGGGATCTTTGAATGAGATGAAGAAACAAATTTAGAGGCACAAGTAAGGTGACACTGCTAAAATTTGTCTTGAGGAAATTAATATAACAAGATTGATGTTTATTAGGACTAAATTTAAATGAATGTTCGTTTTATTAGAATTCCTTTAAATGCAAACAATTAAGCTATTACATCTTTTTAATCTTCAAATACAATAGCCCGATAAGTGTTAAACTAATTTTAGTAAACACCAAGCCTCAAAAGGTTGATTTGAAAGGGTTTTGGTAAGCATCAATTCCCAAGGTTAGGCATAAAAATTCTAAATGTTTATTTTAAAAGGAATCAATGTTTGGGCATTTGATTCAACCTTTTGCTGATATGATGAAATTTCTAGACATTTGGAATCATTTATAAATTAACATGAAAAGTTCTCTCCCATTGGTGGCTATCTTTCTTGATTCAAGAATGAATCCAAGGTCTTTAAGCTTGTGCCATTATATTATTGAGGACTTAAAAATCATTCAAAAAGATGAATTTATAAAGAGATTCTTAGGAATGTCCCGAAGACTCAGATAACTATGTTTAATCAAAATGGACTTTGTTAGGTACGTAAAGTAGGCCATGGTTCTTGGTTTAGAAAGAAAGGATAAATAGGCTCAAATCAAGTGTTTAAGGCTGATTGAATCAAGGACCATTTCTCTTCAAAAGAAATTCAATCTAGATATCTCCCAAAGCAAAACACATTTATATTTCTTCATCTATTTTTGCTCTCTTCATTCTTCATTTTGAAGGGATTTAAATTTTGAACATTCTTGATTTATTTTTTTTACATTATAGAAACTTGAAATTTAAACTTTATTTATTTTTTACTTTGAATATTTAAACTTGACACTTGAACTTTGCTTGGTTTTGGACTTTGTCATGACAACAAAATTCTTCTTCTTGTAACTTTAAGGCGAAATTTATTCTTTCTCATTTTAAAGCTTTGCTTCACTTGCACCCTAGAATAGAGGGTGATCCTCGATTAGGGCCTAAAGAAAGAATAAATTATTAGGCTCAAAGGGGACTACAAAGAAAATAACTTTTTCTTTTGTGAAAAGGTAGAGAAAGAAGGCCATTTGTCATTTCAAGTAAAACCATTTGAACTGGCAAGCACTTCAATAGGAAAAAAGATAATTTTTTTTTTCTAAATCATTTTGAATACCTCAATTATATAACATTGCACTCAAATTTTCTTTATAAACTTTAGCTTAATGGATGCCCTTTGACATTATTCACTTCATAACCACCAATGAGCCATGGTTCTAGTTGAGCCTTTAGGGGAAAAATCAAACTGGTATATGAAAATCTCGAAGGTCATATTTTATTTATTAGGACTTAGATAAAAAAATTTTATCCAAAGAAAAGGAATTTTGGGCTTATATTTACTCATATTCTTCCTTAATCAAGGATTTGGAAGAGTGTCATGAAAATTATGGTAAAAGATTACCCAAATGAGGGAGATCTGGGAAGTATTGTCTTTATTTTAACATATGTCAAACTATCAATAGCTAAATCTTTTAAGAGCATAACTTATTTGTTCGACCTTTAAGGAATCCATAAAAAAAAGAACATTTAGATGCAAAAGGCCTATGGTTGTGAAAAGTCCATAGTTGAATGTCTGGGATTGATTATATATGTGAAAGTAAATGACTTTTTTGAAAGAGTTCGAACTAATGGTGATCATCCATGAAAGAAAATCTTTTCAAAATGCTCTTATTATCCTAGATACTGGAAATCATTATTAACAAATTCATAGTCTATGATAGAATGTACAATGCTCATAAACTAAAAGTTCATTTAAAACTAAAATTTATAGTTTCAAAAAGAAAAGGTATAAAATTTAAAAGTCAAGATGAAAATTGCCCTTGATTAGCATGCTACCCTTAGGTCGATGACCCTTACACCAATTATTTTTTATAAGCATCAATTAACTCCTAGAATTTTGCTCGGTTAGCATCTATGGGGGCTAGGACTTTACTCTTGAACATTACAGTTCTCCTTGGAATGACCTTTTACCCTTTGGTGATATTCACACCTAACATTCAGATTGTACCATTCTAGTTATGAAGGTCTTCTCGGCTTTGCTGGGATAGTGGAGATTATCTGATTCTGAATGAGCAATAAAAGAGCTTTGTGTAAGAAATTAGTGGGGCATGATGCACCTTTCTTTTCATTTTTCTAAGAATAGCCTGAACTATAGTCTCTTGGCCTTGTAGAACTTTGGATCCAAAATGTTTGCATAAAGGGCTATGAGGTATAGGGGTAAACTTGTTGAGGTCACTGAGTAATGAAAAACTGCAGGCAAAGACATTGTCTGAATTGATTTCCTTATTTTCTTAACTCACTATGATCCTAGCTTCCATCATCAATGTCTTATTTGCATTTAATAATAAGATGACTCTCTCATCTCACATATGCCATCTGGTTAGTATCCATGAACTTTGCCCTTTTATGCCATATTCAATTCTTTCTAGAGCAAGTCTGTAAACTCAGAGAAAACAGTTCCAATCAACTTCTCATAGTATGGAGGTGGAAAAGTATCCATAAAATAGACATGCATTTCTTTATTAGTGAGAGGTGGTTGGGTACATAAGGCTACGTTTCCCTATCTACAAGCATATTCTCTGTAGCTCTTGTTAGGATTTTTCCTATATTTTAGAGATTTCCTTGATCTAAAGCAATTTTTAACCTATGCTCATATTATCGTAAACACATTCAGAACAAGTTCTTTGATGTGCAGAGATAGCCTTTTTCTAATTAAGAAAACCATTCCAAAGCTGCCCCAGTTAAACTTTAAAAAAAAATATGGAGGAACAATTTCTCATTTGTAGCATGTCTGACCATTTTACGGTAATATGTTGTCAAATGTGCCTTAGGACATGTGAGTCTGCCATACTTTCCAAAATTTAAAATTTTAAATTTTGGAGGAATAACCGAATCCGGTATTGGCAAAAGTTCTCTAATAACTTCCACTGTATTTTTGCTATCAACAGCCTAGATCCTTTTTAATTGGTCGACTTTTTTTGCATTTTCGAGCTTTGTACAATTTCTAATAGGCCTTTTATGGGATTTTAAACTTAAAAGTTCCAACAGGGTTCGTAAAACTCACCTTACAATATAGAACTATTGGCATGTTTCTTAGGTCAAGGCTTTGCTTTTGTATCAACACTTATTCATTAAGAAAGTCAAAAACCATCAAATCTCCTCATACAAAGGTAGTCTTCGTAATTGCCCTTGATAAAAGGGTGTCAAAATTAATGAAAATGGCTGATGGCAAATTAGCGGTAGGTACATTTGGTAGTATAGCTTGGATGTTTGTCGTCTGTGTATGTTTAACATTAGCTGATAGATTTT
Organism: Adansonia grandidieri; assembly: GCA_038382065.1. Lineage (NCBI taxonomy): Eukaryota > Viridiplantae > Streptophyta > Magnoliopsida > Malvales > Malvaceae > Adansonia > Adansonia grandidieri. The sequence goes on along the minus strand of JBBYHK010003691.1, from coordinate 47,999 downwards.
TTGTTAATACCCCCTGGATGCCTCAGCAAAAGCGTCAGTGCGATACATGACTATTTATAACTTTCTATGATCAAGGTTTTGGTTTTGTGGTAACCTTTCCTCCATAACCCCTTTCTTATTTTTACTGCCTTGAACGGTTTGAAGTGTTTAGGGCTTTGACTTTCTTTCCTTGTATTAGATTTGTTCTAACCCTTCTTGTTGAGTAGTGTCTTCTTTTCCCATCTAGTAATCCCTTGTTATTCTACCTTGAAAAAAATTAAAAACTTAAATCAGTTTCCATGAATATGTATGTGTTTTGTCAACATTAGTTTTTACTATGATCTTTCTATGGATATCAATAAATGAAAAATTGATATATGGATTAATGAATGAATATATGAATAAATAAGTAAATAAGGCAGCATTTAATCACACCAATTGGAAGCTAGGCAATTAGTCCAGTATCAGACATGGAGATTATTGTAGGGGTAAGAATTTAGGGAATTCAAATCATAATTCGATAGTATCATTTCATCCACCCAAAACATGCCGATTCTTACCTTCAATGTGTCACCTATGTCTTAATACAATAAATGGAATGGATTTAGTAGATCCTGAATATAAAATCAAATGAATGCATAAACCTTGTAGATCTAAAAATGATTGAATAAATTTACCAGTATTCATAGGATGAAAATTATGAACATATGAACATGTGAATTTCGTAAATGTTTGAATGGATTTACAAGCATTTATGAAAATTATGGACATCATGTCAAAAATTAGAAAGGAAAAATTTGAATACTATCTTTTCTCTTCTCTTTAATAGACCTGAAGGTTTCAAAATTTTAATTAATCTGGTTGATTTTGATTTTTTTTCTTTTCTTCTTCCTTTCTTTTTTTTTCTTCATTCCTTTTTTTTTGTATTTTTCAATTTCTTCATTTTTGTTTTTGATTTGTTTTTGATCTTTTTTGTTTTAAAAAAAAGTAACAATTATAAAAAATTGCACTAGTAAAAATTTATCACAGCATTTCAAATCAAGGCAAGAAATTAAATGAAATTATAAAAATGAAAGGTTAGAAGTGTTCTCTCATGCGTACCTAATTTGGTAACCTGTACAACCGGATAGGGCTCTAACTAGACAAGTTCCCTAAAGTTTATTACACTAAGTTTGGGTTAGACACCTAAATAGGTTATTGAGTTGCTCCTCGAGTTTAGAAAAAACTTACAAGGTATTTTAATCCTTACCCATCATGGGTGTATGTAAGAAAAGGTTCAATTTGAGTGGGAGTATTTTCTATGCCCATAATAAGGTTAACATCTCAAGTAGGCATAGGAATTTACACTTGATAGGCTTTTCACTAGCCCATAGGCTAACACTTCAGAAGGCAAAGCTACTTTGCCTTCTCCTAAAATATTGGGTACCTATGCCCTTCCATATACCTGGAATATAATCTAATGCATATGCATGTGCATAGTGTGTGTGGGAACAATTTACTTTTTATGACTTGACACTTTCAAAAATAATAAAAACCCCTATCCTAAATGTTCCATAAAAAATGTTGCAAAGGAAAGAAAAAAGTTAGTGAAAAATATATACGGGAATTTTCATAAAATAGAAGTTTTTATTAAAAATCCCAAAAATTATAGTTAATACTGATTGAAACCGAATTAATCAAAGTTTATTTAACAAGTGAGAAATTTTAGGTTTGACTCTCTAACCTATCCCTAGTGGAGTCACCAATCTATTACAATGTGGTTCAAATACGAATCCTGCCTAAACTTGACTTAAAAGGCCCTTATTCCTATATTTATTGATATATCACTATTTTATATTCTTTTATTTCTATGGGCCATATCATTATTAATATTTTCTTATCACTAGATTGGGTGGTCGAGATGAATTGCTCACTTGATTACGAATCGACTATCTATTTGGTGTTGCCACCAATCTATTTAGGTTAGCTGAGATTAGTCATCTATAAGAGTTCGTATTTTAAGCATTATGAAACCTTAGAACACCGACTCCAAGGTCCACGGTGATACCAGAGATCATATAAAAGGGTCCAAGAGTTGGTTACAATCACAAGTAATGATTGACCTTCTCATGATGCCTAAAAACCAATACCTTATTAATCACCTGTTAACTTGAATTTGAATTTTTATCTGGTTTCAACATATGGCATTTAATTATAATTCTCAAAAAAATTTTATGTAACAAATTTATTATTAAGTGTTGCGAAAATCGAGTTTTTGACATTTTTGAAAATCAAAATCTCTTATGCACCTTATTGGAAGACCAATGGAACATGAAAGTTTTTTAGAGCTCTAAAACTGGTAAAATTATACGACAAAAATTCTTATAGGTGAAAATTCATATATATATATATATAAATTTGAGATTACAAAAATTAATTGAAAAAAAGGATTTAATATGAATTTAATAAAAATATTTGTTGAATTCTAAAAATTATAAACTTGAAAAAAAATTCAACAAAAAAATTTATGGAGTAGAGAACTTCATAACTTGAAGACTTGAAAAATCCTTAAAATGGATTGAAATATTTCAAAACTGATTTTATGGCAATTTAATAGGAATATTTAAAGAATTTTGAAGCTCAAAACTTGAGAAAATTCTACAAAAATTTTACGTGTAAAGGAAAGCTTGTATTATGGAATCGAGAAAAATAAAATGGGTTAAATACAACGTATTATCCAAAATATTAATTATCAAAAATGAAAAAGGTGAAATTTTGAAATCCAAAATAAATTTAATCAGGAAAATTTCATGAGTTTAACACTCCCAATACTGTGAAAATTCAAAATTAATTAACAAAATTGACAATTTGACACCTCATGTTAGAAAATGCCGATACATTTTTTTCTTGGATATTTTTGATTTTTTGGAATGCATATTGGCATAAATATTACACAAGTGTCGTTAGAAAAATATGACAGTTAATTTTTTGAGTTTTACGAAAAAATCTCAAAAAATTCTTAAAAATGAAAAATTTGACTATGATATTATTCGCATGAATGATTGTCAAAATTTGACAAAAAAATTTAAAAACTAATTTTTCTTTTAAATATTCATCCTTTTTATCTAAGATTGGTCTTCAAATGGCAGTTTTCTATCACATATCAATATAGCCATCTATATGTGATAGAATAAGTTACAAAAATTTGTAAACTATCCAATAGAGGTCAACTTCTATTGGAGCTCTAGTTATATTCTAGGTCTCAGATAGCTAGGACTACTAAAAAAAGAATCCAAACAAAATTATGTGTCTACACCTAACCATCAAATCTCTGGACCATGCAGACCATGAAATCGATGTCTCAAGTTTTGTAACTTTGAATATTGATTTCAATAGGCATCCTATCATGCCTGGCCCAAATGGTCAGTAGCAACTCCACGAGCTGGCCACTTCATAGTGGCTGTCTAAGACAAGTTAGACAAGCTATTCATTTGATAGTCCCCCTCTTGAGTTATGATGGAAGAGTCCTAATTGAGAGGATATTTCTTTCTTAAGAATTTTATTACTTCTTATATCATAATATTTTAAGTCGTGTGTGCTTTCTTTCATGAGGAAAGCGGGGCATGGTGCTAACAACTTGGCGACTTCACTAGGGAATATTTTGAAGAGTTAGGCCTATAACTAGTCATGTCTTACTTAATTCTCAATTCTTTAGTTTTCGATCATTATTCAATGATAATACCTTTCCATTTTGTCAACTAATATTTTACGTGTCATGATTTTTGTTATGTAATTGTTAGGGATCACCTATTCTTGAATAAATATTGATTCGATAAATATGGTAATATGGGGGAAAACAAAAGGTTTGATTGTTTCCTTGACTACACTGTGCATATGCATTTACACTAAATTGCCACCAAATTCCATGATGAGGTTAAGGTCCTAATTATTAGGAGAAAGTGAGCTATTTGCTTTTGTGAGTACCCCTTTGCATAGGCATAGCAATACCTTCCATGGTGTAAATTACCTATGTCTCTATGAGTAACCCTCCATATTTGCATAGGAAAATACATTCACTAGATTAAACATGTTTTGCCAAGCCTAAGATGGGCCTAGGATGAGGGTGCCTTGACTGTCTTTCTTGAATGGAAGAGCAATTCAGATACTGATTTAGATGTCAACTTAAACCTATATAGTTAACCCTACAAGCCAAACCATGTCAAACAATACCAAAATGCTGTTAGAATGACTCGAAGAGTAAGGACACTTAGGGAAAAACTCCTAGCATTTACTCTTACATACTATATTATGAAGGTGATAATAAACGATCATTGTCACCAACATTTGTCATTTCATGCCTTAAGAAACATCTTATATCTCGCTTTTTTGTCAGCGTATATCATTATGCCATCTGATCAATGGTTAACCTTTTTCAATAAATAAGTCATGACAAAAGAATGTTGTTACTTGTAAGATAATTGTGTCACCTTAAAAAATGTCATACCTAACCCAAATAAGATGCTATGCTATTCGACTGATGACTAACACTTGTTTTGTTCCTTTAAGTGATAATAAGCGAATGTTGCCACTTAAGTGGTCCCATTCAAGATTAGGTGTCACCTTTGAGGGAATAAAATCTACCCAACTAAGTTGTTATGTTGGCTAACTGATGGCTCAATGTCGCTAACCACTCGGTGATGGTGAACATCACTGTCTCAATCACTAATAGCATTCTAAAAGGTTCCATATTGTCTTATTATAGATTAACTTAACCTGAATAGACCATTATGCTATCCGATTAATGGCTTACCGACCATCAATCACCAAGTGATAATGAATGTACATCACTGCCTAAAGGGTTAATTTTGTCCTAAATGACATCGCATCATCTTAATAGGGATAATTTTAACTCAAACATGCTACCATACTGTCTGCACTAACCTGGGCTTTGGTAGCCCAATTGCATTACCCATAACCTTTTTTTGTTTACTTTAAGGGCCTCGTAACTTAGTGATATTTTACTCAAGGCAAGCTTTCATTGAAGTTACTTTTGCATTCATAGAAATAATGTTTTTTATGGTTAGATGTTTTAATAAAAAGTCAAAAAGTCATATTTTAGGAGAAAATGAGGAATGAAAAAGAAAAGTCTATTGAAAAAATGTAGTAAAAAAAAAGAAGAAATATGTCGAAAGAAAAAGACATAAATCAAGTCCAAAAAAGGAAGAAAAGAAATAAAAAAAAGAGAGTTCAATAAAATAGGAGTGGTATTAAGGTATCTTTTTCCCTTAATTTGTTCATAGCATTTTTCATCACATTCATACTTTTTAGTCACACACATACATGGCATATTTTTCAATAGTCATCATTCTTCTGCATGGTCATGCACAAATCATTACATATTGCTGAATTTATTTATTCCTAGAATTAAAAGGGTCATAGCATGGGGAATCAATTACAAGCAAGAATCAATACTTTCTCCAATAACATAATTCCATGCATTGCATGGCTCAATGTTGGGATCAAAGACACAAGTGTCCAGACCTAAAGTGATTAACACCAAACCTCTTATTATCACACTTTCTCCAATAAATAAGACTAAACACCATGGCTCTGAGTTGTTACAAATTAACACCTCTTCTAAAACAAGACATCTACTCATCACCTTTCATTCATCTTTCGATTCAAGTACTAGAAAAGATCAGAGGGAAGGTCCTAATTTAATCTTATTCTAATGACTTATAGAGAGCTGCATCCCCTTTTACTCTGAAGACACTTGGTCATACCCATCCATGTCCTTGAGAAAAAAAACCCTTATACCGTTAGTTGTTTAACTCTAATGCCCATTGTGACTACCATGCTTAGGTAGGCATGACACCAAGAATTGCATATCATTCAAACGAAGGGTAGAGAGCCTTATTAACTCTAATATCTTGTAATTCAAGGCAAATTAGGAAATCGAACTGGTCAAAAAATTCAAAAGACCAAGTAAAATTACCTACGATAAGAGATGATGATTGGATTTTCTTATGCTTTTAAGAGCACTAAGATGCCAGGATAAGAAAGTGCTTACAGAGACAATGTTAAAGACATCCAAGGAATGATAAAGAGCATGTTTAAGTTTTATGGGATGCTAATTTACACCTTTGCTATTTTTGCTATGATTCCTATCTTGTTCAGACTTGATTAAAGATGCATGGCATCATCAATTCATTCACTTATTCATTCACCTATCCATTCACTAATGCATAGCAACAATAAAAGTGAACAATGCTAAGGCCCAACATATTTAGACTTCTGATGACATAAGCCAACAAGCTAGAATTAACCTACCAGCATCATTAGGCTTGGACTTTTGATGAAAAGGGCCAATTATCGAGGACTGACTTATTAGCATCATTGGTTTAACTCTCTTGACATGGACCAATTAGCTGGAACTAGCCTATCGACATCATTCGGCTTGATTTTTTTTTATATGGGCCAATTAGCTAGAAGTAGTCCACTGACATCATTAGGCTTATTTTTTACGATAAGGACTAATTAGCCAAAATTAGCTTATTAGTATCATTACGCTTAACTCTTTGACATATGCTAATTAGCCAAAATTAGCCTACCAGCATCATTGGGCTTAGACTTTTTTGACAAGGGCCAATTAGCTAAAACTAGCTTACTGGCTTTATTAGGCTTAACTATCTTAACAGAAGCTGATTAGTCAGCACTGACCTACTGTTGTCATTGGGCTTGACTTTTTACTAACAAGGGTCAATTAGCCAAAACTAGCCTACCAGTATCATCGAGCTTAACCTTTTAATGACAAGGGCCAATTAGCTGAAACTAACCTACCAATGTCATTGAGCACTTTTTAATGACAAGAGCCAATTAGTTGGAACTAGCCTACCAGCATCTTTGGGCTTAACTTTTTTAATTGGGGCCAATTAGCTGGAACTAGAAGACCGATATCATTTGGCTTAACTTTTAATGACAAGGACCAATTAGCCTGAACTAGTCTACCAGTATCATTAGGCCTGATTTTTTTTGCCATAAGCTAATTAGCTGAAATTAGCTTATCAACATCATTAGGCTTAACTCTCTTGACATAAGCTAATCAGCCAGAATTAGCCTACCAGCATCATTAGACTTAACTCTCGTGACTAAGTCCAATTAGTTGAAACTAGCTTATTGGCATTATTGGGCCTAAATTTTTAATGATAGGGGCTAATTAGCTAGATCTACCCTATCAACATCATTGGGCTTGATTTTTCTATCATGGGCCAATTAGTTGAAGCTAGCATATTGGCATCATTGGGCTTAACTTCTATTGACATAGGCCAATTAGTCGAAACTAGCTTGATTTTTGATGACATGGGCTAATTATCTAGGATTGACCTACAGGCATCATTGGGCTTAAACCTATGATGACGTAGGCTAATTAGATGGGACTAACCTACTTGTATCATTGGGCTTTGACTTTTGATAACATGGGCTAATTAGCTAAGACTGGCCTATTAATGTCATTAGGATTAGCTCTTTTGGCATGGGCTAGCTAGCCGAAACTAACCTACCAATGTCATTGGGCTTGACTCTCTTAACAATTATAAAAGGGCATCTTATAAGACTTCTCTTGCATGATAATTCTTAAACAATGCATGAGGTGCATTTGAATGATGCATATATTGATGTGATGCAAATGCTTTAAAAAATATAGGTATAAATGTCTGTATTCATTGTTCTTTCACATACACGTGTGTTACTGTTTCAACATGTGAAACATTCTTGACACATAGAAGGCTAAGAGGATTTGTTGTCTCCCTTCCTTTTTATGTGTTAGCATGAGTCCTTCTTGGAGGGTCTTTGCATTTGATCAGGGGTTATTAGGTCCTCTCGAGGTTTATAACAATCTTTAGCCGTTTGGTTTCTTGTTGCCTTATGAAAGAGTGATTTGCTAATTTGCTGACTTTTCAATATGACTTTTTTGGTGAAAAATAGATGTGAAATCTTTTTAAGGATGATCTATGCTTTTGACATTTTTTTTTACCTCAGCATGCCTTTTGTATTTCAACACTAAAATCTTTAGGGCATCTTAATTTTCCTTAAAAGGAAAAAAAACTTAAGACTGCACTATCATAGCTTTTCGTTATGAAGTTTTCATCTCTTTGCTTTAAGCAATTGACATCCCATGTGCCACATGTTGGCTTGTTATAGCAAATGGTAGATAAAACATAACTCATCCCAAATAAGTTTCCAGACTCAAAGCTGATAACATGTATTGTTCATGTAGCATCAAAACTTCTGACAATTAGTGATCGTCCCTAAGTGCGGTCTTGACTAAAGTAAAAAAACCAAACCTTTTATATGGTTTAGACAGTTTGGTGTGACACATTGTTACAATAGGTCAAAAGTTCAAAAATGTTAACAAATTATGGCCAAAGACTCTTGATATCAACTAAAAAGGCTATAATTTTGATGGGTTGACATAGTGGAATTGAAAGTCAACATGCGATGGTCAAAGATCTAGGCTTTCACAAATCGATTAGGAAGAGAAGATAAATGTCCCTCCAGTTAGATTCCTTGAGGCCTTATCATGACCCTTTCATTATTTCCAGATGTGACAGTCTAACAAGTGCTAGATTTGGTTAGTAACCTAACCCTTAGGAAGTTGTTTGGAAAGCCTTATAGGTAGGTACTCATCTTAACTGAAGGGCATCGATCAAGGAAGTATTCTGGTAGAGGTTTTGGAAACTGGACCTCTTATCTTTATTCATGATTCTAAATATCTTAAGGTTTTAAAAGTCTTGACAACCTTCTTGATCGGGTTGGACCATTTTTCTTTTTGTTGTTATTTAAGTAACACCAAAAATGGCATTAGGTTTTCTGCTTTGCTTTAGACTACCCTTTTTGGGTTTTCACCCTAGAGCTTTACTCTTTTCTTTCTTAACTACTTTTTTTATTGACTACTTCAACATGCCCCTCAAAGAAACTTATTTCCAAAATAATTTCCTGAAGAATGGGGTCATCAATTAAAATAACCATGCTTAATTCAAAATGAACTATTCAAGCTAGATAATGCCAGCTAAGGTTCAAGGTTTTGAAAAAAAAAATGTATACAGGACTAAATTCAGTGTTTGAGGATGATCAGATTAAAGATCATTTTTTTCATGTGTTTTTGTCTTTTTTGCTTTTTATGTCTATTTCTTTTATTTCCCTTCCTCTTGATTCAATTTTAACTTTGACTTTTGATTATGTTAATTGATTTTTTTTACTTTTTATTCTTTTTTTGAGGGAATTTAAACTTTGATGACTTGGTACATCCCATATTCGCCCTATGATGTTAGGTATTTTATAATTGCAGAAGTGGGTATCTGTCTTATTTCCCTTAAAAAGCTTTTAACTCCCCATTGTGGAAGGTGATCTTTGATCAGGGTTTTCTAAAGAATGAATTCATTAGGCTCAAAAATGGTAGCAAGAGGAATGATCTTGTAATTTATGATAAGAAGAAAGAGAAGCTGGTCATCTTTCATTTCAAATATGATAATGTGGACTGATGAATTGTTTTTCAAGGCAAGATTCTCTTAGAAAACATGTTAAATGTCCTAATGATGTATTCAATTCATTTCCATTCTTTCTTAAGTGCATGCCCCAGTACTCCTTTCTCTTCCAGCTTGAAGATATGTTCCTTAAAGTTACTGATTTACCCTAGCCATAAATAATTTTAGGTTTCAATCGGCTAAATAGAAGGGTTCAAATAGTTGTGTCCATAAGGATTTACTCAAAAAATATGAACTATGCATTTCAATCATGTTCCTTATTAGTTAAAAGTTTGGAGTAAAATTATGGTGTCCATGATAAGGGGTTTTCTGAAAGGATCCAAGGAGTCCCAAGGTCTTAAACCGTACAAATTAAACTACCATCTAGTTCCCTTGAGAACGGATCTTGATTGTCTTACTTCTAAGTAACTTGAAAGAGAGTCCTTCTAGTTATCATCTTTTGATGTGATTTTTCAATCTTTAAAGTGACCCAAGGTGATATCATGTAGGATATGGGTGAAGTGTTTTGGTAAAGGTAGATTTACCCCTAAGAAAGATCATCAGTTTATCAACACTATCAACCTTTTTTTAAAAAAATTATTTCTACCTTTAAGATTGGAATTTAACCACGTGGGATTTTATCGCCAAAAAGATTTAACATTCGAAATGAAGCATGACCCATGCTGATTGTAAGTGATAGTTCATTCATTTAAATCCAAAGTTCATATACTTTCATAAATAAAACAAAAATATGTATCGAATTTGAACGAAGATGAAAATTACCCCTGCCTGGCATACTACTTAATGGCTCATAGTTTCTAGACCGATTACTCCTTATAGGCATTCAAAAGCTCTATGAATTTTGTCAGATTTTCATTAATGATGAATTGAACCTTGTTTTTAAGTGCCTCACAATTTTGCATAGCATGTCTTTTTGCCCCTTAGTGATACTCACATGTGAGGCTTCCTAGGCCTTACCGGGACAGTGGAGATCATTTGATAAGGAGATTGGTAGGGAGTAGTACACCTTTGTCCTTTTTCTCTTATGTTCTTAGGAATAGTTTGAGTTAGCCTCTAAGCTGGCTTCCATCTCTAGGATAGGTGTTAGAGCATATGGATAGACCTGTATTAACCAACTGTCAGTTATAGGTTGGAGGTAAGGATAGAATTTGGTCTTTTTTCTTTTGTTATTGATGATAAAAACTTGTTTGTCCATTTCTCTACCTGAAGGTACTCCAGCATTGTCACCTTTCATTCTCCTTGTCTTGATCCTATTTTCTATTCTGCCCATATGTTCCTAACTTCTGTGAAGGCATTGCTGCCCATCTTGCCATAACAAGGACAAAAGAAAGTATCCATAAATTAAGCAAACAACTCCTTGTTAGTAAGAGGTAGTTGGACTTGAGAAGCTATTGTTTTCTATCTATAAGCATAGTCTTTATAGCTTTCGTGAGATTCTTTTCTCATGTTCTAAAGAATCCATCGATTAAGAGTTGTTTCCATCAGTGCTTGTACTATTCCAAAAATGCTTAAGCCAAATCTCTCCAAGTGCATATTTGACTTTCTCCTAGTTGGGAATACCATTTAGATGCTGCCCTAGTTAAACTTTTTGGAAAGAGATGGATGAAAAACTTTTCATCCCTTGTATACTCTACCATTTTGTGATAGTAAGCAGCTAGATGCATCTTTGAGTGGCATAGCCTATCATATTTCTTGAATTTTGGGACCTTGAATTTTATTGGAATAGTCATATCAGGGACCATTAAGACTTCTTTAGCATCATTGAGTCTTTTTTCTTGCTCCATGGCTTAGATTTTTTCTACGAACTGGTCATATTTTTGCTGTGTTTCTGAATCTTAAATCTCTCTTGATGGATCTAGTCTTGACCACTTTAGATCATGAGCTAATTGTGAAGCCACTAAGCCAAATAGTTAATTTGATTGAAGTGTGTAATCTTTTCTACTTATTTTACCTAAAAGAGAAATGTTAGTCCCGATTAATTGTTCCTTATTAAAAGTCAAAGCCTAATGATGCTAGTAGGTCAGTCCTAGCTAATTGGCCCATGTTAGCAAAAGTCTAAGCCCAATGACACTAGTAGGTCAGTCTTGGCTAATTGGCCCATGACATCCAAAGTTAAAACCTAGCAATGCTAGTAGGTCAATCCTTACTAACCAGCCCATGTTAGGTAGATTAAACCCAATAAGTCTAGTGGGTTTAGTTCGACTAGCTATTTTTTTCTCAGAAACTATCTTAAAATCAAATCCAACAATACCCACAAATTTAGCTCTAGGTTTTTAGTCCCTTTGTTATTTTTAAGTCAAACTTAATGACAAGTTAACCCTAAGATCACATTCTAGGTCTCAAATAAAAAAACTTAAACTTTACTTTCTTGCAAAAGATTGAAATTGTTGCCAGAATATTGTTTTTATTCTAGCGTGATATTAATTTTGGCTCTTTTTATCATAATGCATAAGGCAGCATCAAGCATACCCTAGACAAAATGGTGTCTACTGATCTTCGCCTTGGCCTTAATACTCAGTAATAGCCAAAAATGGGTAACTATAGATACCTATTTTGCTCAAGCCAATTTTTGGCATCTTGAGACTTAATGAAAAGGTAATGGAACAAAATAATAAACATAATAAAAATAAAAAATGGGGATAATTATTGAGTACCATGTTGTCATGAACTATTAGGTGATACTATGCCAAGTGAAATTTTTTGGGAAAGATTGAAATGCCAAGGGACCAATAAAAATATTAAAAAAAAGGCATCAAAGGTCACTATCCAAGGTGTTATAAAAGGTCATTTAAGTAATTACAAGTCATTCTTTCATCATTTCTAGCCAAAGTAAAGTGTTCGAAGAGTCAAAGGTATGCAAAACTCACATTTCTATGAGCATGTATTGATACATGCCCTTTATACATCAATATGAGGCCTCCACATCACCAAGATTCAAAATTCCACTATTTTTATCGATACAAGAGGGGAAGTATTGATACATGAGTCAATGTATCGATAGTGAGCTAAATGTATCCATGCGGCATTACGTCATAAGTAAAATTCGATTTTTAGCTAAAACATCTCGATACATAAGTTATTTTGTCGAAACATCCTACTATATATTGATACAATTTCATTGTATTGATATATTCTTGGTTTTTTTGCTTAAATGTATCGATACAATACACAATGTATTGATGCATCTTGTGTATTTTGCCTAGTTCATGGCATTTTCACCCTTTGGCCCTATTACATTAAAGCACAAATTTAGTCATTGCTTTGGCTCCAAAATCATTCAATATTAGGCATAACTTTCTAAAATCATATAGACTTCATTTTTAGGCTTTAAACATTGAGTTATAACATTTTAAAATGGTCTATTAGGTTTTTTACAAGGGTATTTCATGCTATATTATGGGTTGATGAAGGACAAGCTTGAGCTTACTCATCATATCAGATCATGGATGGTTTGTTAATGTTGCTAGAGTTGTACATCAACTAATCAAATATTGAAAGGTTGCTCTTTGGTACAATGACTTACCATATTGTACACTCCAAATGTCTTAAATATCCCACCTTTGCTAGGTTTTTTATGGCTAGGATTGAATCCTATATAAGATATGTTATAAGCTTAGCAAAACACACACACACACACATTTATGTTAGCCTCCACACTTAGAAAATATTCACTTTTGTAACTTTCCCTTAGCCACTCAAAAAACCAACCTAAAACCCTTTAAAACCATCACTATTCCTCACAAACACCCTTTTGTTAATATAACTACCTTCTAGCTCATTCCTAGCCACATTTTTTTTCTGAAATCATAGCAAAAGAAGGCTAAAAAATGAGCTATAAGATTAAACGTCCATTCTCTCAACATTATTGACAAGGTTTTCAAAGCTATTGGGATTATATTCTATCCTTTCTCTCTTCATTTACTTGTTTTTGCCTTTTTATCATTCTAGTGAACCTTAACATGCTAACCATGACTCTACCTTAGGTTTTTCATGCATCTTATGGCCTTGGTCATGGTAGACTTAGGATCTTTGCTGCTTTGTTTTCCTCTCTACCATGTTCTTCCACATTTATGTGCTTAGTTCACTTTAAAAGGATGTTTTAATGCTGCCAGGAAATTCTAGCAAGCTCTTCTCCTTTATTCAAGAATATTTGTTTCATCTTTATGGTAATATTCTTAATATCATGCATTTAACTAACATCTCTATATATTCTCATGCTCATATCTCTACATATTATCATTATTTTCATGCTTAAATGTCATATATTAATATTTCAACATGAATATCATCTTTGATTCATCACATGTTTGCCAAAATGCTTGTTTGTTGCTTGTAAAAAAATTGTTTTCCTAAAACCCCTAAAGTTAAGGCCATGTTAACCTTAACAAATGAGGATTAACACAGATTTATGGTTTTTGGTGCATTGGTCTTCCAATCTTAGGGTAAAAGCTAGTTTTTCACATTTAGATTCAAGGGTTATTGAGAGTAAATATTATATTCTTCGAAAAGATGTTTTATTGTTCAAAGTTGTTTACGCCTTGATCTTTTTGCCTAGAGTCTTTGTGTTTATAACATAGTTAATGGGCGATTTTGTCATCCAAAACTACTCTAGGATTCTGCAAACGAGCTCATGAATCCATGTCACTCATTCTTCCTATCATGGACAGTTGAATGCCCATGGCCCGAGTTTAGTCCTAAGAAACCAAAAATAATTGAAAAACTCCCTTACTTTGCCCTATCACACAATAACCATGACTTAAAAAATCATTTTCAAACCTTAAACCACTTTTCATGAATTTTTATGATAGTTTACCTTGAAAGGAATCAAATTCCCTTTCTAATGATATCTCATTTGCCCTTTTATTATTTTGGATAAGGGAGATACAATTTTTCAATTTAATTTGTTTGGAACCCTTAGATTAGCAATTTGCATTCTATTTAGGCTATTTTGACCTATCAGATTTTTTTTTTTAAGTTTTAAATATTTTTCATCAAAATTTCATGAAGTTCCCTCTTTAGAAATGTATTGTTTGTGATTTAATGATTTTCATATGAGGCAAGAATTAGTTTTTAAAACCCTTGCCCTTGCATGTGCTATCAGTGTAGCACTTGACCTAAAATAAAAAATAATTTCACCTTAAAGGTGATTTTTTTGGATTTTTGGAATTTTTTTTCATTAAACCTTATTGAGTTACTTTTCCAATGCTACCTTAGCTAACCACTAGAACCTTTGAATTTGCCAAAAATAAAATAAAATAAGGGATAGCATCGTAGCACGATGCTATCCCTTATTTTTAACATTGGTCAAGATTAGTTGATTTTCTTCGAATCCCATTTTGAGGCATTTGGATCCCTCCATGTGATCTTGATCCACCCCATCGAGTCAAAAAGAAAACATGCGTTAACCCTCGTAGGCTCAGATCAAGGCACAGTAAATCTTTATTTTTATCACCTCTATTTTATTAATTTCTTTTAGCTTAAAAATCACCTATTTTGTTAAGAATTGTCAAAATGCCACCTTGTCAAGAAATTACTGAACTTTTATTAATTCAACCTTTTTAAGCCTATCTCTCTGAAAATCATCAAAGTTTTCATTTATGATGATACTTCAACCCCATTCTTCTCTAACCTTGCTTTTCAAATTTTGTCAAAAAAATTAAAATTTTCTCCCACGAACCTCTCCAAACTTTCTCAAACCATAAGCCTAGTTTTCATGCCTTAATTAATCAATGGATCCAAACACATCTCAAATTTGTCAGCTTGGTTATTTCTAGATAATTGGTAACAATTACATGACACATTCTGATCACCTCTTTCCTTTCTCTTTTGTTGTTTTGTGTGACCTATTTTAAGCGATTATCTTATGTTTTCATTATACTAACATGTTTCCTTTGTGATGATCACCTTGCATCCATATTTTAAAAAATTATTTTCAAAAAATCATGAGGAAATGTTTCATGTCGGTATTCTCTAGTGCTTGATACAAAATATTTAATTTTTAAAATTAAATTCAAAGATTATTTCTAATAAAAAAATCTCTATGTTCTTTAGCTCTTTGGGCCACATATAAAAGTCGCATTTTCTTTAAAACTTGGGTTTACTATTTTATACAAAATTCATGCATAAAAAAGGATTATATCAAATGATGGCAAGTCAAAACCAAGGAAACTAAAACCAAGTTAGGATATGGATAGACAGGTATCGATTTCAAGCGTCACAAAAAGGTTCATACCTCATTGGGCGTAACCAGTTCCTGAACCAAACTATCGAATCTCCAGACCATGCAAACCATGGAGTCGATGTCTTGAGTTTTGTACCTTTGAATGTCAATTTGAATAGGCATTCAATCAAACCTAGCCCAAATGATCGAAGGTGACTACAAGTGTTGGTCACTTCATAGTGGCCATCCAAGATGGTTAGAGAAGTGATTCGTCCAACAGACCCCCTCCCCAATTAAGAAAAAGTCTCAGTTGAGAGGACACTTCTTTGTCAATAATTTTATCACTTTCCACATCACAATATTTTTAAGTAACGAGCACTTACTTTTACGATGAAAGCAGGGCTCAGTGCCAATAATCATAATATGGGATTTTTAAATTTGGTGTCATTCTTTAAGGAAAAAAATAAAATATGGGGAAAAGTGTGAAGATACCAATTTAGAAGAAATATAACACTTGACCCTAACTTAGAAGCATGGAGAATGATTCAGTAGCTAGGATGGAGAAGTTGAAGGAAATGCAGAAAATGATGATAAAGGGTCAAGAGGAGCTTAGGTTACAGTTGGCTAAAATCATGGAGATGATGACATTAGCTACTAAAAGGAAAAAGCCACTTAAAGGCTTAGGTTCTCAAATCCAAAATGCTGCCCTAAGGGAAAATCTATCGAGTTTGTGAATAGTGCATAGGTAGACAATGCAATGCCTCTGGTTCAAATGCCTCAAATGCTGCAGTCTATGAGTGGCAAATATTTTGTTTATCTCAAAGAAAAATAAAAAAGTGTGCATGTGCATAGACTATCAGAACTTGAACGAGGTGAGCTCTAAGCATAATTTTTCATTACCCCATATAGACCCATTGGTTAACAACACAATAAAGAATTCTTTATTTTCCTTTATGTATGGCTTTTCTGGTTATAACTAGATTAAAATGGTGCTAGAAACTGTGGAAAAAATAATGTTTATGACCTTGTGGGTACATTTTAGTATAAGGTGATGCCATTCAGTTTGAATAATGTTGGGGCAACACATCAAAGAGCCATGGTGACTCTATTCTATGACATGATGCATAAAAAGATAAAAGTGTATATTGATGATATGATTTCCATGTCCATTCAAGAAAGAGAGCACATTGGAAGCCCTAGAAAGTTGTTTGAAAAGTTGGGAAACTTTTAGCTTAAGCTTAATATAGCTAAATGTACTTTTGGCATTACCTTTGAGAAATTTTTGGGCTTCGTGGTTAGTAAAAAAGGAATAGAAGTGGATCTTGTAAAAGTTAAAGCCATTTGGGACTTGTCACCACCTCTACATAAAAGGAAGTACGAAGTTTCTTAGGAAAATTGAACTACATTGCTAGATTCATATCCTAACTCATAGAAAAGTGTGATCCAATATTCTGGCTTTGGCGAAAACAAGACCCTGGTCATTGAATGATAAACTCTAGGAAGCATTTAAGACAGTGAAGCATTATCTTTCTAACCTAGTTGTGTTTGTATCACCAATGCTAGGATGACCATTGATCTTATACTTATTAATATTTGAAAGGTCTATAGGTTGCGTATTAGGGTAACATAATTAAATAGGGAAGAAAGAGCAGGCAATCTCAGCAAAAAGTTAACCTATTGTGAAGTTAATTATTCATTGGTGGACAAGATGTATTGTGCTTTGGCATGGCTTGGATGAAGGCTTAAGCAATATATACTTTGTCACATGACTATATTGATTGCAAAGTTAGATCTAATTAAGTACTTGTGTCAAGCTCCAACTTTCTCAAAAAAGACTGCAAGATGGCAGGTGTTGCTTTCAGAGTTTGATATAATGTACATGAATCAGAAGGCTATAAAGGGTTATGCTGTAGCAGGCTTTCTAGAAAATTAGGATATAGAGGATTATGAACCATTAAATTTTGATGTTCTTGATGAAAATTTGATTTGTATATCTCAAGAGGAAGAACTGTCAGTAAAGGACAAACTTGGGAAATGTATTTTGATGGCATAGCTAATACCGTGGGTTACAGTATAAAAGTGATATTAATTTCCCTAAATGGAGACCATTATCCACTTATTGTTAGTTTGAATTTTGATTACACCAACAACATAGTTGAGTACAAAGCATGTGTTAGGGGTTACAAGCTATCATTAAGTGAAAGGTGAAATCCTTAAAGGTGTATAGGGACTCAACTCTAGTGATATATAAGTTTTAGGATGAATAGGAAACCCATGATAATAAGTTGGTGAGCATAAAGAAAATGATTCTCAAATTGGTGAAAGAGTTTGAAAAGGTAGATTTTCAGCATTTACCAAGAAGGAGAATCGAATTATCGATGCCTTTGCTACTTTGTCTGTTATGATCAAGGTGATTGATAGGGCTAAGGTGATGCCAATTTAAGATTAGTATCCATGAGATCCCTACTCGTTACCATAATGTGGAGGCATAAAAGGATGGTCAGCCATGGTATTACAATATTCTATGGTATGCCAACAATCGATTATATCCAAACCATGCTACTGAAAACCAGTGAACCATTAGGAGAATAGCCATGAATTTCATCTTTGATGAAAATGTTCTGTACAAATGAAGTCAGGGCCAAGTGCTTTTTAGTTATGTAGATGCCATTAAAGCTAAGAAGATAAAGAAGTCAAGATCAAAGGATATATGGAATGCACCATAATTGGCATATGATGGCCAGACAAATCATGAAACTAGGAAATTATTGGTTACCCACGAAGGGTGACTGCATAAAGTATATGCATAATTGTCACAAGTGTCAGAGATATGCAGATAAGATTAATGTACCTCTGTCATAGTTGTCTATGATGATATCTCTATGGCTATTTTTGATGTGGGGCATGGATATGATAGGCTTGATCACACCTAAAGCTTCAAGGGCACCGATTCATCCTAATGGCAATAGATTACTTCACCAAATAGGTAGAGCTGCATCTTACGTAAATGCAACTAAGTTAGTGGTATACAAATTTATCAAAAAAAATTTTATGCCAATATGGAATTCCAAAAAAAAATCACTAATAATGCTTCAAATTTAAAAAACAAAATAATGCATGAAGTGTATATGTAATTCAAAATCAAATGTCATAATTTAATAGTATACTACCCAAAAAATGAATGGGGCAATAAAAGCAGCCAATAAGAACATAATGAAGACTATTTGACTTATAAAGATTGGCATGAGAAGTTGCCATTTGCTTTACGTGCCTTTCAAATGTCAGTTCATACCTTTATGGGTACTACCCCATTTTTAGTGGTTTATGGGATGGAAACAGTGCTACCAATAAAGGTAAAGATTCTCTTATTATGGCTTTTTGTGAAAGCTGAATTAAAAGAGGTTGAATGGGTCAGATCCTCGTATGAATAGCTTAACTTCATTAAAGAGAAAACGTTGTGAGCTATTTGTCATGGGCAAATGTATTAAAAGATAATGATTAGAGCATATGATAAGAAAGTTTATCCTTGATAGCTCTATAAGGGTGAATTGTGCTTAAAAAGATTTTTTCAACCCAGAAAGATGCTTGGGGTAAATGGACTTAAAATTGGGAGAGGCCTTTAATGGTGAAAAAGCTTTTTTTAGAGGAGCTTAGATATTGACCAAGATGGATGGGAATAAGTTGCCTGATCTAGTAAATCCTGATAGAGTGAAAAAGTATTATGTTTAAAGAGATAGCATAGAGACAAATGCCAAATATTATTGGATTTATGCAAAGGGCAAATGCCAAAGGTTATTACGTTTACAAGATTCTGTGCTAAATGGCAAAGTATTAGGTTCATACGACTTTGAGGAATTGTTTGCTCTTTCTTGGGATGACATCTATAGCCAAAGAAAGATGCAGCATAGTCTGAAATAGTTTTCAAAAGAAGTGCTAGATCTAAATGAAGTGATCTATTGAATGGTATTCCAAAAGTTAAACCAGATTCATTCTCTAAAAATGTAGGATCTTATTGGTTAAAAAGCCTAACTATTGAATTTCTTTCTAAAGCGTTCACTAAACTATCTTTGTGAATTGTTAAGCACTTTTAGTTGATTAATTGTTAAGTACTTTAATTTCTTAAAATAAATTCATAATGAACTCTTTTTCTTGGCTTATACTTGTGTTTTCTTATTACTTGTTGATTTCTTTAATGGTGATTAATAAAATTGATGAGTAATGAACATAATATGCCTTGATATTTTAATAAGAAAGAGCAATATTTTATCATGAAATTGGTATCTATTTCAATTCTACTGATATAAGGTTTAAGATTGCCTAAGTGAAGAGATTAAATGCTTTGAAAAGAAAAAGCCTGAGAATAAAACAAAAAAAATGGTGATAAAAGTTATGAGATTCATGAATAATGATGAACCCTGGAAAATGTTACCTAGTTGAAGGAAATAGGCATCTAATGCTTTTAGAGAAAGCAAATAATGAAAAAGAAATACGTTAATGGAAACCATGATGAGTTTGAAAGAGAAAACGGGAAGCATAATTGAAATGACTAGTGTTCACTAAAGAAGAGAATATCATGCATC
Organism: Adansonia grandidieri; assembly: GCA_038382065.1. Classification (NCBI taxonomy): domain Eukaryota; kingdom Viridiplantae; phylum Streptophyta; class Magnoliopsida; order Malvales; family Malvaceae; genus Adansonia; species Adansonia grandidieri. Next base: position 27,759 of record JBBYHK010003691.1, on the reverse strand, counting down.
ATAGTAAGATGAATCTTCTATTGTAATTGTATATTAACATGAGAATAAGAATCATGCATATACATTCATATTGCATTATAGTAAATTATTCAAAAAAGATATTATCCTCAGTGGTGTCAATGGAAACAAAGATTGTTCCCTAGTAAATAATACCTCAAATAGTATCATTTCTTCCTCAGTGAGTTAAAGCCAATATAGTTGGTAAGTTGTGAGAAAAGAAAAGTCCAGTCTAGTTGATTAGGTAGAAACCAACAAAATTAGCACTCTTTGGGGAGCTTATGCCTTATACAAAAGAATTTCTCTTCATCCGCTTCATTTAATTATGTGAAAGGTCAACTTCATTTGATTAAGCAAAAAATCAAATAGAGATTTTCTTTTATCAAATTCACTTGGTTATGTGGAGAACTGGTAGAGTTTGTGGTCTTTTCGTACACTTTATTCAATTAGGCAAAAGGTCAATAAAGTTAGTTTTCTTTTATCTTTTTAATTTGATTAGACAAAAGATTAGTGAAGTAAGTTTTTGAGTCAAGTCCTCTTTCCTCAGTAATGTGTAAGTCCGTCAAAGTAGGCATTGTATGTAAGTGCATTCTATTTGATTATATGGAAGACCAAAATAGCTGGCAACTAAGTCCTTTTCATTTAGTTAGGTAGAAGATTAATGAAATTGGTATATCAGTCTACTTTTTTTTGGTTATAGAGAAGACCAATTAAGTCGACATTTTTAATTTCTTATTAAGTCTAATCTGTTTAGTTAGGCAGAAAACTAGCAGAATTGGTAACTTATCAATCAAATGGAAGATTTGTGAGCATTGATATTCCTTTCATTAGTGATAGCTAGTTAAGTTGTCACATGCATTGTAAAAAAAATTCCTATAGTAGAGCTTATTAGGTCCCAGACAAAATTGTGCATATTTAGTCTTTGCCTTGTTTCTAAGTTCTTAGTAACAGCCAAAGAGAGGCAGCTATATATGCCCTATTTTGTCCTAGCCTTTAATTGATTTTTTTTTTATTTTAAGTATATGGTACTTTTTATGTCTAGATCTTCTCAAATGAGTTATAGATGATAGAAAGGTCTTATTGAGTTTCAGTTAGTTTACATAGGCTTAGTTTAACATAATAAGGCATTTAGCTTAGTTGTCTGATTTTAGGGGTAGGTGTCGATTTAGAAAAACTAGGACCTTCGTCTTGAAAATTCAAGAATATTAAAAGTTGATTGGTATATGTCTCTTAAGGTAATTAGAGTATAGGTCATATAGATAAAAAAAGAGACTTGTTTTAGAAGTTGAAATCAAAAGCCAATAAATTGGCAAATGTCAACTCTAGGCAATGTCAATTTTAAAAAAATCAACCTTTTAGCCTGGAGTTAGATTTTGAAATTGGAAGAATTCTACAACTCAAATTTTGAAATTGATTACACTAAAATGAAATTGAACATGGACTTTAGGTTAATAAGGTGTAACCGAGATTGGGACATGAAAAGACCTTAGGAATTTAGAATGTTGGGAGTTTTAGAAGGCTTAATCTGAGAGGTCCAGTATAGAAAAATTCAAATTTTTGTAGAGAAAGTCACTGTGATACACTTTTAGTACAAGGTGGAACATTTAATTGCATTTTTACATATACATATCATGATCAATTGAATGTCACAAAAATTTGTACAAGACTGGTGTAGGAACCATGGCTTAGCTGAATTTAACATGTGCTGAATATGCAAACTTCACTTAGCCATTCATTAAGGGCACTAATATCATTTCCCATAATTTTGTTAATAGGTTAGTTATTAGACTAACATTACCATATGTCGATTTAAGCTTAAATCACGAACTTTAAAGCCTATAAAAAGGGGTGAATATCCATATTTTCATAATCTAAAAACGCTTTTAAAATTTTAGAAATTCTAGAATTTTTTTTGTCTCAAGCTCTCATTAGTTTCAGAAAAAGATAAAGCTTGGAATAGGTTCAATTTCCTACCTTTTTGTTTAATTTCAATTCAATTTCATGATTTTTATAACTAATTCATGATTATCCATAGTTATATCATGTTTAACTCAAGTGTTTTCATATTCTCTAGTACTCAGCCAACATGATTCATGATGATCTTGTGTTTTAATCTTAATTTAAGCTATGATTTACTTGATTTCTTGTTTTTTAAAGCATGATTGAATGATTAATTGTTGAAATCTAACTTAAATCATGATCAATAAGCAAGATGGAGTATTTAAAACATGAGATCTCACTAGATTTAGGGTTCAACCAATATTCTTGAGATTTTAATGATTTAATCTAAGTTGAAGTAGAATATAATGATGTTGAGCTAAAATTAGAAAGTTTAGATGATGAAATCATAATCCCCTAGCTAAATAAGTTGTTCAAACATGTTTAAGTGCTTATTCCTAAGTTCAACTAGCTTAGGTTATGTCAGGCTTGAACTTAATTGACTTAGTTTTGCATAATCTTGCTAGGTGGAGCTAGTTTGAGCTAAAATCTAAGTAATTAGAACTTGAATCCAGAATGATGAAATTGTAAGTTATTGAACTTAGTGAAGCATTTGAACAAGCTTAAACACCTAGTTAGGTTTGGCCATGCTTAGGTTTTTGGTGTGTTTGAGTGGGCTTTGCAGAATTAAAGCTTAAATAATGAAATTTAGATGAATTAAGTTGAATTGAACTTGGGTAAGCTGAAATTGATGTTTAATTTGATGAGATTATAAGCTTACATGTTCAATTGTTGAGCTCAAATAATTAAAAGCATGCTTTGATTGCTAATCATGTTGATTGAATTTAATCCAAGCTTATTCTTTTATGTTTGATTGATAATTGATGAAAATTTGATGAGAATTGATTAAATAAGCATAATTGTCTTCAAATGGAATCGGCTATTGGTTATTTGATGTTTAGAATAGGTTTGTGGATGATTAGTTGCTAGAACTGTAGGTTAGCATTCTACATGTTTGATAAAATGCATGTTAGAGTGTTTAGGATATGTAAAAACTTTGTTTCTCAAAAGATCCCTTAAGGACAAAGCTTGGTTCACTTAATCAATAGGTGAATCAAGGTTTGCTTTTGTTTAATAAGTTTTTCTATGAGCAGCTTAGAGATATTAAATCAAATATCTTGATTTAAAGCTGATTGGGAGCAAATAAAAATATTTTTTAAGTGATAAAACATGTTTTGCTGAGTTTAAACTTGGTAAGCCTTAATGTATGTCACTAGGTAATGTTTAGGTGAGTCAAATTATGTTGTTTAGTGTTACTTAGTTGCTGCTTACAATACATAAGTGAGTGGCATTGGCATGGCTCTCACTTGTTAAGAATAAATAATAATGAATAAAATTGATAAAAGATGAGACATTAGCATGACTCTGAAGCATATCGCCAAGGTCGAAAGCATAGTTCTAGGCCTTGCCACTTAGAAGTTTTAGAGTCTACTTGGTCTTATTACTGGATGTTTGAACATCCATAAATGTGTTATAAAATTTTGACAAAAAGCTTCGTGACCACAAGTTGTGTAAGAGTTACTATTGTAGTCCAGCATAGTGGTCATGTGAAAAAGAAATATTTTGATTAGTTTATAGACCTTAGCAATTTTTTTCATTTAATCCGTATTGATTGGGCTACATGATAGGCTTTTGAAATGTTCGATTTCTTGATTTGGACGAATATAGAAAAATCTTAGAACATAAGCTATTTACAAGGCTCTATTTTTGTACATGATCAACAATACAAGCTGTTTTTGGTGGGGGTTATCATTTTTTTGTATTTTTCTCATATTTTTAGATAAAACTAGAGAGGGTAAGCTTTCCAAACATGTATGGCTCATCTGGTGGTGTTCTGGATGAATAGAAAGAAAATTCAAAAGGCAGCCATGTCCAACATGCTGTGCAATGCAGTGGTGTCAAATTAAAAAATTTACATGACAACCAAAAATGATTTTCTAGCATTTTTTTAGTATTTTTACAATGAAGAATAGTGGGTCAACATTTATACAATTTGATAGGAATAATCTAAAATAAATTTTGAGAGCTTGAAAAGTTAAATATGTCTTACATTTTGGTTCTCTTCGAGTTTGGTGTCCACTATTCTGAGGTATTCAAATTCACGGAATTTACTTTGGAAGTCATGTTACTGCATCAATATATCGAGAAGTGTCCTATAGAAAGTCTGTAGTGGCTTATATAAAAGCTTCCAAGTTAATTTTTAATCTTGCTTTTAAAGTTGTGATTTTTTTATTTAGTCTAAATGTACTATTTTTGTGATGTCCTTTAAATGGAGTTAATTTTGAAAAATAATATTAAAAATGGAGTCAATTAGTGGATATTTTGGAGTCAAATGGTTTTATTGAATTTTTTCTTTATAAATGATTTTTGCTCCAAATCAGTTATAAGTCATTGTAAAATTTTGTAATACACTTTTTAGTAATATTTGTTTGATTTAGAATAAATAAAGGGGGATTATGATTAAATATATGTGATTTAAATCAAGGAAAACAAATTCGTATACGTATGATTAGTTGGTACCAATATATTAGGCATAGCAAGGGGGATCGAGTCCTTACTTGTAGTGTAACTGACTGTTGAGCAAACTTTATAGATCCTTGGCATACGTAGACTGTAAACTCATTCCTTATAGATTTTTGTAACTTTTTAATGAACGGTTTTAATAGCAGACAAATCACACTTGGCCAAAATAGATCAACCCTTTTAACCCAGTCATTCTTGTATTTCAATAATGGGAGCTTCAAATGAGCGATTTGTTCTGACTATCTGAGGCCTTATGATGATTTAAAGTGTTGTTTGCTATGACATGTTGAGGTTCGTATCTCGATATATTACAACAGAGGTCATAGGCTGTCATGACAAAGTCAAGGTAGATGATCCTTTATGAGGGTTCCTTGAAAGGAAAACAACTAGGTTACAATATCCTTTTAATCTCTGAATGTAATAGTTAGATAGATGTTAAACTAAACTAATAAACACCAAGCCTCAAAAGGTTAATTTGAATGGCTTATGGTAACTGTTAGTTCCTAAAAATGGGCACTAAAGCTTAAAAGGTTTTTTTTTAAAGGTATTGGAAAAAACTTGAACATTTACCCCAACGTTATTGACACCAGGGAATTCTTTCAAGGTTTGAATTGCCCTTGGATTGGCATGGTAGGGTTCTTTTCTTTTGGTGGCTACCTTTGTCAATTAAGGATGACCCTAAAATCTTTAAGCTTATTCTAGACCACCTTTTTTGGGTTTTCACCCTAAAACTACATTCATTTTTTAAAAATTTTTTTGCTTGATCATATTCTTAAGGATTCAAAGCTTATTCAAAAAGTGGAATTTTCTAAGAGCTTTCTAGGAGTAAGCTCAATAGTTTGAATGGCTATGTTTGATCAAAATAGTCTTTTAAGGTATGCAACATGAGCTATGGCTCATGGATTAGAAAGAAAGGGTACATAGGCCTAAATGATGTGTTCAAAGGTAATTGAGAATCAAGGATCATTTCTCTTTAAAAAGAATTCCATCCGATATGTCTTTAAAGACAAGATACATCTTTGTTTCTTTATCTTTTCTTCTTTTCATTCTCCTCTACTTTTCTTTATTTCTTTCTTTGTCTTGTTCACTTTATTTTTCATTATAAAGAATGGAACTTAAGATTTAAACTTTGATCTATCTTAATCTTTGCCTTGAGACAATAGGTTTGTTTTTCTTGTAGCTTTAGAACATAATTTTCTTCTTTTGATCTTGAAGCTCTGCTTTACCTTGCCTCTAATGTGGAGGGTAATCCTTGATTAGAGTTTTTAGAAAGAATAATTCATTAGGCTCAAAGGACTACAAAAGGAATAAATTTTATTTTTGTGGAAGGAAAAAAAAAAAGATGGCCATTTTTCATCCCAAACAAAACCATTTGAATTGATGAGCATTTCCCTAAGAAAAAGGATAGTTTTCTTTTTTAAATCATTTTGAGTACCTTAATAAGATGATGTTGTACTTAATTTTTTTTTTAGTTTTTTTTTTACTTTTTTTCAATGTTTTGGCTTAACGTGTGCTCTTTGAAATCATCGACTTTGTATCCACCAATAGACACTAATTTTGGTTAGACCTTTAAAAAAGGAATCGAATTAGTAGGGAAACCTCTTAAATTTCCCTTCTTGTTTATCATGCATTAGGTTGAAAAGAATTCATCTCTGAGGAAAGTATTTTTTGGCTCATGTTGGTTCTTATTCCTTAAGAATTAAGGATTTGAAAAAGTCTTAAAGAATTTATGGAGTAAGGCTATCCACGTGAATTTAGGAGATTTCAGAGACCTAGCATCATTTTAACACATATCAAACTATTAATATCTAAATCTTTTAGGAGCATACCTGTTTGCTCGACCTTCAAGGAATTCACAAGGAAAGTTCTATTTCAAAAGGTTTTTATTTGAATGTCAAGAAATGTACAACTGGAGATAAAAGGTTTTTCATTTTTTTCTTTTATTTTTTGTTTTTCATTTTTCATTTGTCATTTTTTTTTGTTTTTATTCCAAGAAAGTCCTACCTAATGGTGACCACCAATCGCATTAAAATATTTTTAAAATGTTCTTATTTCACTAGAAATCATGAAGAATAAAGTTCATAGCCTAGAATAGGATGCATGACACTCACAAATCAAACTTCATTCATTTCAAAACAAATTTCACAGTTTTCTAATAAGTACAAAATCTTGGACTCAAGATAGAAATTGCTTCTAATTAGCATACTATCCTGAGGTTGATAATTGTTAGGTCTATCATCCTTGATAGGTGTCCACAAGCTCTTTGAACTATGTCAAGCCTGCATCCATTAAAGCCTGCACTTTGTTCTTGAATGCATCATAATTCTCCATGGAATGGCTTTCTACCCTTTAGTGGTATTATCATCTAATACTTGTATTATACCAGCCTAGGTAAGGAGGTTTCCTAGCCTTTGCAGGGATGGTGCAGATCATTTGATTTCAGGTAATTAAATGGAAAAACTGTGTAGGAAATAGTAAAGGGTGATACAACTTTGCCCTTTTTCTTTTTTACTTTCAAAAACTACTCCCTAAATCCATTTCAACATTTGAACTTCAGATTGGGTAAGCTTGAGTGAAAAGTTCTAAAACATAAGAACGGATCTGCAGAATTCATCAACTGATAAAAGATTAAGGGCAAGGACTAAGTTTGAATAAATCTTCTTGTTCCTCTAATTTTCTTTTCTTCTTACTGCCAATGGCTAAGTCTTGCACGCATTGATTAGTAGCGTTGCCTTTCTGTCCTATTAAAACTCCATGACTCTCTTATCTGTGATCCTTCTAGTTTTTATGTCATGCTCGATTTTTCCCATAGCAAACGATATTCAAAAAACTCTAAGAAGTCACTTTCGATCAACTTGTCAGAATACGAAGGCAAAAGATTATCAACAAAATAAGCTTGCATTTCTCTATTGGTGAAAGGCAGTTGGACTCATGAGGCCACATCTTTCCATCAATAGGCATACTACTTGTAGCTTTCATCAAAATTCTTCCTTATGTTTTAGAGGGTCCATTAGTTTAGAGCTATCTTTAACATAAGTTTGTATCGCTCCAAAAATGCTCAAGCCAAGCTTCTCCATGTACACGAATGGCCTATTTCTAATTGAGAGTACCACTCAGACGCTGTCCCAGTTAAGCTCTAAAAAAAATATGGATGAGCAGTTTCTCATTCCAAGTATGCCCTATCATTTTGTGACAATATACTGTAAGATGCATTTTTTGGCCATGAAAGTCCACCATACATTTCAAATTATGGAGTTTTAAACTTTGGTAGAATGATGACATTTGGGACCAACAAAAATTCTCTCATATATTTGAATTCCTCCATGCACTCAGTGGCTAGGATCATCTCTTCTAATTGGTTAAGCTTTTGTGGTATTTTTAAACCTTGTGTTATTTCTAATAAGCTTTCTATTAGCAATTTTGATTTAAAAATCCTGATGAGGTATGCTTAGCTTGCCCCTTGGTCTTGAATTAGAAGTAAACATCTTCAGTTAGGAGTATGCGCTTATGCACAATACGTTTCTAGAGTCTCTCTCTTTTCCCCACTTTTTTGGATGATTTGAGGTATTTGAGATATTTGTCTTCCCATGTGGTCTTGAGTTTGGTCTTTTTGATTTGGCTGAGTAGTTGGATCTTTTTCTATTTTGTTGTTCAATGCTGCTCCACCTTACTAAAGGAAACATATTTGAATCAATTTGTTTGCATAATTACCAGTCTTATTAAGGTTTATCTTTTATCATCATCCTTATATGAATGCCAATGCATGGAAAGCTGCATACATGAATAAATGAATTAGGCAACATTTGTTAACATGCATGGATTGAATAAGTAATTGACTGAGCATAAACACGAGGAAAGCAATATAAAGGAAAGAATTTAAGAAATCTGAATCATGACTCCAACATTGTCATCCTAGGAACCTAAAAGCTTGAACTTCGATATTCATTCATAGTCATGGTTTACTACCATAATAAAAAAGCCTCACAAAATAGTTGAAAGTTGTCTTTTTAGCATTCCTGTTACTTAGATATTTTGCTACTTCTATGCATTCTTTGATTCCACACTTGTAAGATCCACAAAACAATCATAGAAAATCGTCCTTATGAACACTTTACCATCGTTACACTCTAATGCTTCTGAAAATCCTTTAATCTTATGGTAAGAGAATTATTTCCCAAATAGTATGCAGTTGAAGTTTTAGATGCCAATTCCAAAGTTTGTGGTAGGAGACTTAGCAGTTTATTCATTTCAGAGTACCCTTGTGTTGAATAGGTTTGGAACTCTCCTTTTGAATGCATTGCACTTTTCTATAGAATGCCTTTGTAAACCAGCATAGTATTCACAGTGGGCATTGATGTTATACCATTTAGGATAAAGAGGTTCATAAGGACAAATATGTACAAGAATAATAAGCTGATTCTGGAATAGGAGAGTGTATAGTTCTATATAGGTTAGTGGGATTGGATCAAATTTAGAACCTCTTTTATCTTTTCATGGTTTTTTTTTAATATAGAGTCCAGAAGAAGACTAGGTAGTGCCGAGAAAAACAATAGGGTTAGACGGTAAACTAATCTACAAGGTGCAAAGTTGGGTGGTTTTACTTTATCATATGAATAGGCAAAGGATCAAAAACTTTGCCTAATGATATGCTTGATCCAATCTTGAGTTTTCAATTGCCAAAGGTTAGGTTGAAGGCAACGGTGACTTTGGGGATCACCAAAAGGATTTTTGACAATTTTTGTCAACTTGAACAATTGTTCCTTTATCTCTTAGATCTTGTGCCTCATTCCCCAAAGCACTTATTCTCACTTTCGATGACATCTTAAACTCTGATTGTTTGGATTCATCGAGGATGATGATGTTCTTAGGCAAAGTTCCTTCTTATCCTATACAAGCCCTTGACCATTCTTACTAGTTTGTCCAGCTAAGTTTTCCTTCTCCAGAGTTCATGATCGAACACTTCTTGAATGTATTCTAAAAGACTAATTCTTGCCTCTAATCGGTCTCTCATGTTTTTTTTACCATTTTAATGTAATAAACAATGGGTTTAGTAATTATGATTATGAATGCATGAGCACAATGATAATTAAGTGCATGAAAAGTGTGAAATGCGAGAATGCTTGGAGGAAACTTGTTAATGCATGCATGAGATATCAAGGCATGAACGCAAGGCAAAAGATTAAGGGAAAAAAATTGTAATACCATTTTTATTTTATTTCTCATACGATATGGGTACCTCAAATTTTTCTACCAACATTTTTTATTTCTTTTTTTCTTCTTTTGTTATTTTCCATTTTTCATTTTTTTCATTTTTCCTTTTCAAAAAATTTGTTTCTATTAAGGAAAAAAACTAAAAAACTTTTTTTTTTTTTAGGTTACGGAAACTTTTATTCTTGCAATAATAAAAGACAAGATAATATCTGCCGAGAATATGCCCTTAGACAATTCATTAAGGCATTATGACATTTTTAAGGCTATCTAAAAAAACTAAGGAAAAAATTATGTATCTTTACCATTGCCTATCTGAAAATCTAGAGTTTAAAAATAAGGAAAAAAAAATGTAAGAAGTGCTCCCCCATGTGTACCTAGTTTTAAGAAAATTCTAATAAAGGTTTGGCATGGCTTTATCGAGGCTAATTGTTACAGTTCATTTTATGGTTTTGTGGAGGATCTTATCCTAGGCATCAAATGCCCATTGTTTAGGTTCGGAGAAATTGGTTTACAACAAAAAATTTTATTAAAATCCAAAAATCAGAGATAAACAGTGGAATATACTGAACAACATCAATGGATCATCTTAAAAGCATTTTAATCAATCTCTATAAAACAAGAAGGTAATGAATCAGATTTCACAACTCAATCTTAAGATGTCCATCTCCTCAGATTAAAATAGGCTCCATTTTGGTCTTATACACCGAGCCCAGCTGTTGCAAACTAAAGCTATCCACATGTCTAGCCTCTAATGTTGATTCACATATGACTCAAAAATCCTTCGTAAGGGAGAGACTACTCTATGCCAAAATCTATGCTAGTGGATTAGGTTTCAAAAACTTTCCCCAAGCAATCTCTCTACGCACCAAAAACAAGAAAATTGTTAAAGAAATAATTTCCTATAAAAAGCTAAAGAATATGGCATAAGAGAAAAAAGGTGGCACAAAATATGCTTTAAATACCTAGAGTTAAGTTTATGCATATTTGCACTTTAGCCCCTTATTTTTTAATAATTCAAAAAATTCTCAAGTAACATTTACTCTTAAGGCATTTTAATCCTTGTCTCATTTTAATTTCATAAAATCACCCATAGGCGTGTGACGTATTTGACCTCTATCATATCAATAATAAATACAAATTTACTTGGTTAAGAATAATTTATATTTATAAACCAAGATTGGCATCTAATATTGCATCATGGCTACCCGACATGCGGGAAGAGTTAAACCAGTTTTAACAAGCCTTCTAGTGTATAGTATCTCAATGTAACTTTGTATTTTATCATATATCTTGGAATAGGTAAAATTTTTGTGTAGTGTCTGCTTTTGACCTATTCAATATTAGTATGCAACCCTTTTGTGTTAACTCCATAATTGTATTGCCTTCACCAAGGTCAGACATGGGCCAAGTACATGTAAGATATGTCCCCTTATATCACTTGAGGTGATGAATCCTCTGTAGATTACTCATTCACCTTCAATATCTTCATATCATACCTAAAACCACCTTTATTTGGTATTCAACTATGAACCCACCTCGTGATGATCTCTAAGTATGAATTAACATACAAGGTGATCTGGTGTCAAAAGTCTAAGGATCACTTACTGTACTAACACGTGAAAGTATTTCCATAAATACTTAAGTGAAATACCAAATGGAACTCTTATGGCAGGTCACGTTTAGTGAACTTGTTACCATAACAAGCACCCATATAGTTCCACAAGTATCTCTATACTTCAACTTATGAGATCTGTTGCATGCATCCTATTGTCGCAACATGGCTTAGATACGAATCTTGACTAACCAAAACTAAAAGGTGAGTGTACCTTTCATTTCTATATGTATATATTTATCATTATTTTTTTATTTTTAGGGACCCTGTCATTATCTTTTCTTCTTATTCCTAGGGACTGAATGGTTAATATGAATTGCTCATTCGACTTAACACTAAATAGTCCTTACGAAATGATTATTTATTTCTCTTGTGGTCACTACCAATCAATTTTGGCTAGGTGAGATTAGTCACTGACCAGAGTTTTTATTTTAAGGGTTACGAAACTTTTAAAAACAAACTCCAAAGTCTACAATAATACCAGAGATCATAGGAAAAGGTGCAAGAGTCAGTTATAATCATGAGTAAGGAACAATCCCTCTCATGATGCCTAGTAATCGATACCTTATTAATCACATGTTAATTTAAATCCTATTTTTATTCCATTTCAATATCCAATATTTAATTATAATTCTCATATATTAAATTTTTCCTATTTTAAATTTATTACTCCTTATAAGAAAATTGGTTTAATATTTTTTAATATCAAAATATCTTTCATACCCCACCATATTGTCAGAGAAATATGAAAGATCAAAATATCTTCCACACCTTATTGGAGGATCAAAAGAATATAAAAAGTTTCATTATTATCTTTTTCGTACCCCACCAAAGAGCTGGAGGAATATAAAAATCAAAATATCTTTTGCAACCCACTGGAAAGCCAAAGGACTACGAAAAGTTTTAAAAATCAAAATATTTTTCTCACCCCATTGGGGGGCCAAAGGAATATGAAAGGTTTTATTTTTTTACAAAATTTGAAAAATCCCAATTTTCTTGTTTCTAAAAGGGTGTCTTATTATTAAAATAATCCATGAAATCTCTTCCAAATGCTAGGAGAAATTTCATGTACTACTTAACTCGGAGACATTACCTTAATTTTTAAAAATTCTAATTTTATTAAAAAAAAAAACAAAAATGTATTCTAAGTACCCATAAAGTACACCTTTGACATAAAAGTATCTCGGTGACTCTAGAGGACTTAGTTTCAAGGTAAGTTACCTAAATGTCCCTAAGGTATACCTTTGACATGAATGTATCTTGGTAACCTAAAGGACTCGATATTATCATAGTAAAACAAACCTATTCCTATTGTGCACCTTCGATATAGAAGTATCCCGGTGATCACATAAGACTTGGTTCGTATATAAATTACTAAAATGTCCCTAAGGTATACCATCGACTTTAAAGTATCCCCGTACCCTGAAAGACTCGATAATGATTATAAAAGGATGGACCTAACCCTATTCTACCCTTTCAACTTATAAGTATCCAGATGATCACATAGGATTTGGTTCCAATGTAAATTACTAAAATGTCCCTAAGATCTATTTTCAACGTTAAAGTATCCTAGTAACTCTAAAAGACTCGATAACTTCATAAAAGGATAAACCTATACTATTATGCACCTTCAACATAGAAGTATCCCGATGATTATAAAGGACTCGATTCTAATAAAAATTGCTAAAATACCACTAAGATGTACCTTTGGCATAGAATATCCCGATAACCTTAGAAGACTGAAAAATGATATGATATGACAATTTTACCCTAAATAGGTAATTTAGATAACAAAATTAACCTAAAATGCAAAATTTGCTAATAGGTCCCTAAATTTCTCAAAATTACATTTTAACCCCATGGCTAAAAACATTAGAAATGTTCTCTAAATGACTAAAATACCTTAAATAGGTAATCTGATGTGAGAAATGACCATTTTAACCCTAAAATACAAGGTTTTCCTAAATGGTCTTTAAACTTTTCTAATTTTGCAAAATAGTCCCTACATTCAGTAAACATTACAAAACAACATTAAACACACCAAAATCAACGTGGAAAACATGTTAGATACCATCAAAAGTGTTTGGCCAAACACCTTGGCCTTAGAACAAATTTTTTCATCTTTTTACAAACAATTCCCTAAACTTTACAAAATTTCAAAAAGATCCCTAAAGTCTAGAAAATTAATACTTTGCATCAAAACATATTAAAAATGCATAAAAACATCCCCAAAGGTCCATGGAGCACTCGGCCAAACCTATATGGCCTAGAAATAATTTTTTTTCATATTTACAAATTAGTCCCTATATGATGTAAAACATAAAATCAACATCAACATATCCAAATCAACACAAAAATCTTATCAAAAGGTACAAGGAAGGTTCGACCAAATACCTTTGGCCTTAAAACAATTTTTTTCATTTTTTACAAATATACCCCTTAAATTTTTTAAAATTACAAAAAAGCCCTTAAAATGTTAAAAATGCATGAAATACATTTAAACATGTCAAAAATACATGAAAAACACCCAAAAGTCTTAATATGGATTTGGCCAAGCTTGGATGGCCATGGAAAAATTTTTGAAATTTTTATAGTTTAATCCTTAGATTTTTTATAATAACAAAATAGCTTAAACAAATCAAAACATCACGAAATCATCCAAGTTAGATTTAGGCAAGCATGGAAATACTCTTCCAAGGCTTCAAAATTTTGAGAAAATTATTTTTAAGCCTTTAGGAATTTCAAATATTACAAAATAATCCAAAATACCGTGAAATAAAAGTAAAAATTATCCAGAGGCCTTAGACATTTTAGGCCAGTGTGTATTTCATCAAAAAAACAATTTTTCCAGCAAATATTTTCATGAATATCAATCTAAATACATGTCATAATTTTTACAACCTTAAACATGCATAAAATCATTGTAAATAATGAAAATATAAACATAAACCAACATAAAAATATTAAGAAAATTAATATAATAAATATATATATATATGAAAATAACAATATTTCTATCAACAAAAAAAAATTATCTTGATGAAAATCAACTACTATTAATAAAAATCAAATATAAAAACAAAATAAAAAAAAAATTTCATAGCCATCGTACTTGGCCTTTCAACATGGATCAAAATCCATGAGCTCAAGTAGTCACAAGGCTCACTAAAAGGAAGAACCAAGCATGAAATAAACAAAAATTAAAAGTTTGTAAGAGAAATTATATTAAAAGCTTAAAAAAATAAAAAAATTTTGATGTTTTAGTGCTTTTTGTTATGAAATGCTAAAGCCCCCCCAATGGAACCAACTGTCTCCTATTTATAAGGGAAGGAATTTGACCAAAGCGTGTAAGAAAATTCTATAATTTTTTTATTATTTTATTTATTTTTTTGTTAATTTATTTTTTAGATTTTCCTAGGCTTTAATTAATCAATTTGTCTTCATATAATAATTATCTAACCTTAGTCAAAAAGCCTAATGTGGGCTAGGGGTAGGTTTCATGATGATTTAGGGTAATATTAATTTAATATATAGCTAAAATGTAACTAAATTGGTTGGGAAAAAATTGAATACCAATCAAACTAGTTAATGTAACTAAATCAATAAATTTTATAATTAAAGTATTTTGAGAATAAAAAAATGAAAAAATAGAGTCATAATTATAAATTTTATGAACAAATTGAATTAGAGGGACCAAATTGTAAGAAATTAAAAGTTATAAATTTAAACATGTAAAAAGCCTAAATAAACATTCATATGAAATTTTTAAATCCAAAAGGAATTCATAAAAATTTTGGAGAGAGCAAAAATTATTGGGCTCTATCAAAATTTTAAATTGGCCTAATTGGGCTTGATTTGAAAATTAATAGGCTTGGAGGAAATAAATAAAATTGGGCTTGTAGAGAATGAAATGGTCTTGGTGGGAAATCAAAAATGGGCTTGGCAATTTGTTAGGCTTGTTAAGAAATTAATAGGTTTTTAAACCTCTAGCAAATAAGCCCATTAAAGAAATTTAACCAAAAAATGAAAATAAAAATAATAATAATAAAAAAAATAATAAAATTTTATTATAAAAATCTCAAGTGTTGAACTCTAAAGGAAAATTTTGAGAAATCTTATGTGTAAAAAAAAAACAATTGAAAATTTTAAACTCGTAAAATTTTACGAGAAAATTCCTTATGGAAGAAAATTTATATTTGAAAAAAAATGTAAAATTCATAAAATAAATTAGAGTTTTAAAAACTGAATTAATATGAATTTAATGAAAGTGTTTAAAAATTTTTTTAATTCTAAATTTAATAAAAATTCCATCAAAAAATTTACTGAGTAAAAAACTTCGTATTTTGGAAATGAAAAAATTTTCCAAAAATACGTTCAAATATTCATAAAGATGAATTGAATTCAACATATTATTCAAAATACTAATTTACAAAATAAAAAAGATGAAAATCTAAAATCCTGAACTAATGTTTACTAAAAAGTTTCATGAGCAGAATACTCATAGTACTATGAAAAATCCAAAATTAAATATAAAAATTGACAAATTGACATGTCGTGGTATAAAATGCCAATAAATATTTTTTTGAATATGCTTGATTTTTCATAGTGAGTATCAACATAAATACTACACATATATATCAATAAAAATATACAATAGTTGATTTTTAAAATTTCACAAAAAAATTCTAAAAAGGTTCTAAAAATAGGAAAATTTGACCGTAACATCATATGTAGAAATGAATTTCAATTCGAAAGAATAAAGTTAAAAACTAATTTCTTACCTTGATATTCATTTTTTATTCCAGATTTATTCTCTATGACCCTCGAAATGGTGATTTTTCTATCAGGTGCATGAGCGGTCACTTAAACATGACCAAATAGAACTTGAAAACACCTAGTCCACCTAGAAAAGTCAACCCTCATTAGGAAGATTACCTAATTATTAATCTTGAATATTTTCGGATTAATACGGAAAGGGCCCAGACAAAATTAGGTGTTTGCACTTATACATAGAGGCTTACATATGTCAGTCTTTGCACATTGTCAATGCCTTGTCTTGACTATATGATGACCACGAACGTTTTTTAGAAACATAACTTTAATGCACAGGGATCTCATACCTGTAACTTTTTACAATTCTTTCGTAAAGCCAATGTGCTTCATGGGTTTTATCTACGTAAGGTGTAAACTACCAATCATGTATTGATCTCATGGATAAAAAATACCTCATATTATATTAAACAAATATAATAAATGTTACATGAATTAACTAATAGTTAGTGTTTTACAAGCAAATCCAATTAGCTTGCAGGGCTTACAATAACAATCTTCCACTAACACGAAAGGCAATCGCCTATATGTCTAAGCCCCATACTCTTCGTATGTTGATCATGTTTCTGCTCGATAGGTACTTGTTCCATACTAAAATCATGTCATTCTATTATGTCTCTAATGACATGATATCGCCGTAATACATGTTTGGATTTATGATAAGACATTGGTTCCTTAGCTTATGCTATGGCTTCATTATTATTACAGTAGAGTGGTACTGGATCAACAATGCTTGGAACCATACCAAATTTAGTAATGAACTTCTTTATCTAAATTATCTCCTTTGCAACATCATACATGGAGATGTATTCAACTTCGATTGTTGAATCTGTAGTAGTCACCTGTTTGGAACTTTTCCAACTAAGCCGGCTCCATTAAGGGTAAATACATAACTGCTTTGTGACTTGTTGTCATCCTAGTCTAATTGACAGTTAGCATCAATGTAGCCTCTAACTCAGAGCTAAGTCCCTTTATAAACCAAAAAGATATACTCAGTTTTTCATAAGTACTTCAGGATATTATTCACAGTAGTCAAGTGATACCTACCAAGATTGCTTTAATATCTACTTGTGATACTTAGAACATATATGTCTAGTCTAGTACATTACATGGCAGACATAATGGATCTAACTACTGAGGCATATACAATCTCATCCATTGGTGCCCTCTCATCTGATGTCTTAAGACGTATTTGTTTCTAAGTAAGGTATACAATGAACTATAGGTAAATTTTCTTTCTCAGAGTTCTCTATCTTAAACCTTTTAGGGATCTTGTCTATGTACAAGGATTAGGATAAGCCAAACATTCGTTTCAATCTATCTCTATAGATCTTAATTCCTAAAATGAATGCTACTTATCCAAAACCCTTCATGAAGAATTGTCTAGATAGCTAGACCTTAGTGGTCTGGAACATAGGTATGTCATTTCCCAAAAACAATATGTCATCAACATATAGCAACTAGAAAATGATTGCCTATTCATTTATCTTCTTATAAACACATGGATCATCAGGATTCTTTTTGAAGACAAATTCTTTAATTGCTTCATCAAATCTGATGGTCCAACCCTAAGATCCTTACTTTAGTCCATAAATGGACCTATTTAGCTTACGTACCTAATTCAGATTTAACTTGGATATAAAACCTTCAGGCTATGTCATATACATCTTTTATTGTAGATTCTCATTAAGGAATGTCATTTATACATCTGTTTGCCAAATCTCATAATTATAATATATGGCTATTGCAACTAATATCTAAATGGATTTTACCATGGCAATTAGTAAAAAGGTTTCCTCATAGTCAATATCTTCTACTTGACTATAACCTTCTACCACTAATTTGGCCTTATACGTTTGCACGTGGCCATACACATGGTCTTTCTTTTAAAGACCCATTTACACTCTATGGATTTTATCTCTTCGGGTGGGTTAGCCAAAGTTCATACTTGGTTGACATTCTTGGCATCTATCTTAGACTTTATAGCATTAAGCCATTTCTCAAAATCAATTTCAAACATTGCTTTCTTATAAGTGGTAGGATTAGTATCATAGGGTAAGTTATCCTAATTCGTGAGAAATTTGTATCTTCTTGGAGCTTGCCTAATCCCTTATGATCAATAAAGTATTTATGTCTCTTGAGCATTAGGTTGAGTTTCTGATACTACAACCATGGGCTCAGATTCTATTGGAATGTTTGTTTGTGGTTCTTAAACTTTTTCAAGATCAATTTTACTCCCATTAGACCCTTCAAGTAGAAACTCTTTCTCTAGAAAGTGTCTATGTTTTGAGACAAACACCTTTTGCTTATTTGGATCATAAAAATAATACCTAACAATTTCCTTAGGATACTTCAGAAACTTACATTTGACTAACCTTGCTCTAAGCCTATCAGTCATTACACGCTTTGTGTAAGCAATGCATCCACATATCCTTATGTAAGACAAATCGGCATTTTGCCTTTCCATATCTCATATGGTGTCTTATCAATAGATTTAGATAGAACTTTATTGAAATGATAAGCAACATTTTTGAAGCCATATCCCAAAAAAGATATTGAAAGATTAGGCTTAGACATCATAGAGTGAACCAATTCTAACAAGGTTTGGTTTTTCCTCTCAGACACTTCATTATGTTATGGAGTTTTGGGTGGAGTCCATTGTGACAGAATCCTATTCTTAGTCAAATGATCCAAGAATTCTTGATTCAAGTATTCTCCTCTTCGATTAGATCTAAAAGCTAGAATACTTTGCTAGTTTGTTTTTCTAATTCAATCTTAAACTCTTTGAACTTTTTAAAAGATTCAAATTTGTATATCATCAAGTAGGTATGCCAATATGTTGAGTAATCATCAATAAAGGTAATGATGTAAGAATACCCATTTCTAGCCATTGTATTCATTGGTCCACATACATTTGAATATTTTAGACCTAATAAATCTGTAGCTCTATCACTTTTACTAGTGAAGGGTTAGTTGGTCATCTTACGAAGGAGACAACATTTATATGTCCCATATGATCCATACTTAAATGGTCTAGATAGCCTTATTTATATAACTTGGCTATCCAAGTCTCATTGATATGACTAAGTCTATAATAATAGATATAGGTTTTACTTGGATCATTATTTTTTGCTTTTTTCATATTTATGTTGAGTAGAGGCATCAAGTACAAATTGCCCATTCTTTAATGAGGTCAATCCATAGATTGTGTTATTTAGGATGATCAAGTAACTATTGCTTTTTATTTGCAACTTGAAACCATCATTTACAGTGAGGTATGAAACTAAAATGATGCTTTTAGACAATCTAGGAACATAAAGACATTTTTTTAGTTCCAAGGTCATGCTTGCAGGCAATGATAAGGTACAAGTTCCAATGGCAGCAACTATAACTTTTGCTCTATTGCCCATTCTTAGAACTACCTTATTTGAGCTCAGTTTTCTACACTCTTTAACAAACTTATGTCATTACATAATTATGATCCATATCTTAAATCAATTATCCCAGTAGTCGGATTAAAAGTACATTAATTCAACTCAATCATGTAAAGGTCAACTACCTTTTTTTTTATTAAGAACATTTCTCAATTTAACATACCAGTCCTAACACTTTAGGTTAATGGCATCAAGTATGCCTTGCAATATAGTTATCATAATCAGTGTTATCAACAACCTAGTATGAATTAAGTATTATTTAGCTTTTCAGGTATTAAACCAATATAGACAAGGTATTAAATCTTTTTTTGGCCTTCCCACTAATTTTCATAATAATAGCCCTCACTATTATATGAAAATCACTTCATGATATTTCTAATGGGCTGGGACCCTTTTCAACATGTTGCAACCTTGAGGGACTCAACAAATCACAATAAGCCTAGTTGAGTAGGTAACATAGCTTGCCAATTGCATCTCTGTACAACTCTTTACCTAAATGCATCATATGCATTTCACCTAACCTTTGGCTCTAACATCACATGGTCACGTGTGACACATCCAAACCATGAAAGTAAGACCCATTACTCATAACTTAAGTAGTTGGGGTAAAAGGAACCTTGAGTTTGAAACTCGGGTATCTTGTTATGAGTGATGGAAAGCGTTTTTATCATGCATTGCATGTGATTCAACATTGTATGAAGGATTTCATTCATTCATTTTAATTTAGGTCTCATTTTTATTAGGATGCATAGTACAATAAATTATTATATGAAATAAATTTGCTATAATGCATTCTACTTGGATGATTATGGACTTGAGTAAAGTAATCTCCTTGAGCCACCGAAGGAGATTACTTGTTCAATTCCTAGGTGATTATAAACAAAGTCTTCATAAGTCTTGTTACACCTCTCGGGCTTCACGGCGCCTTTGCTTAGATCTCTATATTTAGGATACAAAATTTTTCTTAACTAATCCTAGTTTTATACTTGTATGTAATCTCATTATATTTATAATATAAAGAAACCTCGAGTTACATTCGAGGGGAATTTGATGAAAAAATAATTTTACATCCTTAAAAAATAGAGATAAGGTAGGGTATGCAGACCTTATTTAAAAAATTAAATATGCATGGACAATCAACCATCTACAATCATATTGGGCCTCACTCCATGACCATCTGATACATATACAACATTTATGAATATATTTAAATAAATATTAACTTAGTTTCTAGTTGCCAATTTTGAATAGTCTCTTTAATCTTGTCTTAATTTAATTAAGAAAAATAATTTTCTTACATGATTAATTTTTATCCTAATCTTATTAGGACAAACTTAATCCAATTAGGATTAATCATTCTTAATTAGGATTAATCATTTAAATTAAGACAATATCTGATTTTGTCTTATACAATTTAAGATTTAATTAATTGGATAATAATAGCTTGGTGATAATTAGGAGATTTTATTGGAGTCGAATCCTATCAAAATAGAATCCTATTTGCTCCTAACTAGCTAACTTTAGCTAGATTATCTTTTTTTTTATTAATAAATTATCTTTGTCTTGGCTTATCAAATCAAGCCTCAAAAGATAGACTTTTAGTAAGAACAAACTTTCTAAAACCTAGGAGGTTGGCACAAAGGAAGACTCCAATCATTTTGGGTTTACCGCCCCCATGGTGGCTACCACCAGGCATCCGAATGCTTAGCCACCACCAATGGTTCACTCCCACTTGTACACACCTAATTTCATCTGAGTCTCTTTTTCAATAATCTTGAATATCCAAGGTTGAGAACTTAATGGCCACCCTCATTCTGAATAATTTTGTTAGATGAACTAGACATTCTCAAAACCTTTTTATCCATATTTAAATAGCTATAAGTTCATGTGATAGAAAAAGTCATATTTTGATCTCTAATTTCGGACATACATGAAAAATATTTAATAGAAAATTTTTTTATATTTTTTTGTCAAAATTTTAAAAATCTATTTATGCAGATGATATCACGGTTAAATTTTCTAATTTTAGGAATTTTTTGAGAATTTTTTGTGATATTTGGAAAATTGACTACCTTACATTTTTACTGATACTAATGGGGTATTTATGTTGATACTCATCCTAAAAAATAAAAAATATTCAACGTAAAACTCATATTAGCATTTTATACCACAAGGTGTCAACTAACTCATTTCAATACTTAATTTTGAATTTTTCATAGTACCATGAGTATCATACTCATGAAATTTTTTCTAATAAAATTATTTCATATTTTGGATTTTCATCTTTACCATTTTGAAAATTAATATTTTGAATAATTAGTTTTATTTAATTCATTTTATATAAATTTTAATGCATTCATTGGAAACTTTTTTGGTTTTAGAATACGAACTCTCCTTTATTTATAAAATTTTTTATGGAATTTTCTCTAGTTTTAAATTTTAAAATTCCTTAAATATTTCAATTTAATTACTATTAAATTAGGTTTTCAAAATTTATTTTGTTTTATAAGTTTTACATTTTCTTCCTAATTTTTCCCATTTTCAAAATGCAGAGTTTTCTATTCTATAAATTTTTTTGTGAAGACTTTTCTCAGTTTATAATTTTGAAAATTCTTTAAATATTATTGTTTAATTCATATAAATCATTTTTTCAAAATTCAATTTATTTTATATGTTTTGCATTTTTTTTAGAATTTTTTCATTTCCAAAATATGAAGTTTTCGACTTCGTAAATTTTTTGAAAAGATTTTTCTAAGTTTATAATTTTCAAAATTCTTCAAATGTTATTGTTTAAATCATATTATATCAGTTTTGAAAATTTCAATTGATTTTATGAGTTTTGTATTTTTTTTACATATAATAATTTTTCTTGATAAGGGTTTTTCTCTTAAAATTTTACGAGTTTGTTATTTTTAACATTTTTTTCCGTAAATTAAATTTTTTATTATTATATTAAATTAAATTGATTATATGAATTTTTATCTCAAATACATTTTTTTACAAGTTAGTCCTTCTAAATATTATGGTATAATTTTACATATTATATAAATATCTTCCAAAATTATCTTGGCCTTGATGATGTCATGGAGGACATAACTCACTGTAAAATAGACGTAATTAATTTGAATCAAATCAAATTAAAGTAATAATATTAAATAAATATTAAATAAAAAGAAAAAAAGGTGAAATTCCTCGAAATCTTTAGGAAAGCTACGGCAAAGGGCTTTCTATCTATGCTTGGCCGACCTTCATCTCATATAAATAAATAGCAGTTTTCTTCATTTCAAGTCTTTAGGCTATAGGAAGAAAATACAAAGAAAAAAACACTAAATTACCTAGATTTTCAAGCTTTTTTAGGGTAAATTTCTTGCAAAATTCTTAATTTTTGTTCATTTCTTGTTTGGTTCCTCTTTTTAATGAGCCAAATGAATACTTGTGCTCATGAAATTTGATTTATGTTCAAAGGCCAAGTATGATGGCAATGATTAAAGTTTTGATTTTGGTTGTTTTAGTTAATTTTTATTAGAAATAGTTTGATTTTCTTCGAGATTTATTTGCGTTTGTTGATATGTATGTTGTTATTTTTATGAATACATGTTTATATACTTTTTTAAATATTTTCATGTTGTTTTACATTGATTTATTCATTATTTTTATGTTTTTATGCTTGGTAAAAATTATGACAAGTAGATAAGTTGATATTGATGCAAATATGTGATGAAAAATATTGTTTTTTGTTGAAATATCATGCTAGCTGAATATATAGACTTGTATTCAATTTATTTTTTGATTTTTCTTGATATTTAGGACTATTTTGTAAAGTTTAAAACTTTTAGGGGCTTAAAAATAAATATGATTTTGATGATTTTGTGATTTTTTATTTTATTTAGCTTATTTTGCAATTATAGAAAATATAGGGACTAAATCACAAAAATTGCAATATTTTTTCTATGGCCATACAACTTGGCCGAACCATGTAGGCAACTTTGGAAATGTTTTTGTGCTTAGTTTAACTTATTTGAATGTGTTTTATGTATTTTATATTATTTTGGGGTCATTTAGCAATTTTACAAGTTTAAAGACTAGTTTGCAAAATACAAAAAAAATTATTTCAAGGCCATGGGTGCTTATTCAAATTCATATTGTGATTTTTCATGTGAGTTCCATGATTTTTATGATGTATTTGGTGTTTATTTATGACTTTTATTATTTAGCGACCTAAATGCAAAATTAAAAAAGACTATATGGCAAATTTTAGAATTTAGGGGTAGAAAGAACACTTTTGTCACTTTCAAAAATTTTTATTATTCCTATGGTCTTCCATAAAGGTATAGAAATTTTCAAAACTTTTCATATTCTCTCAGTTTTTCATAGATTACGAAATGAAATTTTCAAAAGATATGTTTATTTTTATTTATATATTTAAATCAATATTTTATTAGCAAAAGAAAAATATAAAATTAATTTGTTATATAAATTTTGTTAAATAATTTATTATAAAGTTTGACATATTATAAATTAATTATACCAATATTGAAAATAATTAATTTGATGAACCTGAATTTTAATATGTAAATTACATTATAATTTGTATAACCTATAAATATAAATATAAATATAAATATTAATAATTAGATCAAAATGAATAAATAATTATATTTGAGGAATAAATAAGAGTATATGACTATAGTTTAATAGCATATAAGATAATACAAAAAGAAGTATCATTAATTAATGATTGCTCAATTATTTAATAATGATATAATCTTTAATTCAAAACTAAATTTTTTAAAAATTACTTGATATATATAGCATATATTTTAATAATTTAATAATTTATCATTTAAACAAAAAATATTAAATAGTAATGACTAAAGAAGATGATATGATTAATTATTTATGAACATGATAATTTTAGATATAATAAGATTACATGACACGTCAACAAAACATGACATATATAAGATAATATCATGATTGGGATTGACTTAATCATATGAATGGGTTTAATTTCTAAATTGTCATTGTAAAATGTTTTC